>ONZH01027958.1:0-165340 GCA_900303285.1 Rhinella marina
CAGCGCAGAACAGGTAAAGTAAGGTTTTTTATTTTAATCCTATGTGGCTGGGTGGGCTGATCTGAGGTCTGATGGGGGCACAATACGCTGATCTGAGGTCTGATAGGGGCACAGTAGGCTGATATGAGGTCTGATGGGGGCACAATACGCTGATCTGAGGTCTGATGGGGGCACAAAACGCTGATCTGAGGTCTGATGGGGGCACAAAACGCTGATCTGAGGTCTGATGGGGGCACAATACGCTGATCTGAGGTCTGATGGGGCACAATACGCTGATCTGAGGTCTGATGGGGGCACAATACGCTGATCTGAGGTCTGATGGGGGCACAATACGCTGATCTGAGGTCTGATGGGGGCAATACGCTGATCTGAGGTCTGATGGGGGCACAGTAGGCTGATATAAGGTCTGATGGGGGCACAGTCTGCTGATCTGAGGTCTGATGGGGGCACAATACGCTGATCTGAGGTCTGATGGAGGCACAATACGCTGATCTGAGGTCTGATGGGAGCACATTAAGCTGATCTGAGGTCTGATGGGGGCACAATACGCTGATGTGAGGTCTGATGGGGGCACAGTAGGCTGATGTGAGGTCTGATGGGGGCACAATACGCTGATCTGAGATCTGATGGGGGCACAATACGCTGATCTGAGGTCTGATGGGGCACAATACGCTGGTCTGAGGTCTGATGGAGGCACAATACGCTGATCTGAGGTCTGATGGGGGCACAATACGCTGATCTGAGGTCTGGTGGGGGGCACAATACGCTGATCTGAGGTCTGATGGGGCACAGTAGGCTGATGTGAGGTCTGATGGGGGCACAATACGCTGATCTGAGGTCTGATGGG
The DNA here is from genome assembly GCA_900303285.1 of Rhinella marina. NCBI lineage: Eukaryota > Metazoa > Chordata > Amphibia > Anura > Bufonidae > Rhinella > Rhinella marina. Next base: position 848 of record ONZH01027958.1, read on the forward strand.
AGCACATTAAGCTGATCTGAGGTCTGATGGGGGCACAGTAGGCTGATGTGAGGTCTGATGGGGGCACAGTAGGCTGATGTGAGGTCTGATGGGGGCACAATACGCTGATCTGAGATCTGATGGGGGCACAATACGCTGATTCTGAGGTCTGATGGGGGCACAATACGCTGGTCTGAGGTCTGATGGGGCACAATAAGCTGGTCTGAGGTCTGATGGAGGTACAATACGCTGATCTGAGGTCTGATGGGGGCACAATACGCTGATCTGAGGTCTGGTGGGGGGCACAATACGCTGATCTGAGGTCTGATGGGGGCACAGTAGGCTGATGTGAGGTCTGATGGGGGCACATTCTGCTGATCTGAGGTCTGATGGGTGCACAATATGCTGATCTGAGGTCTGATGGGGCACAATACGCTGATCTGAGGTCTGATGGGGCACAGTAGGCTGATGTGAGGTCTGATGGGGGCACAGTAGGCTGATCCGAGGTCTGATGGGGGCACAATACGCTGATCTGAGATCTGATGGGGGCACAATACGCTGATCTGAGGTCTGATGGGGGCACAATACGCTGATGTGAGGTCTGATGGGGGCACATTCTGATGATCTGAGGTCTGATGGGGGCACATTCTGATGATCTGAGGTCTGATGGGGGCAGGGGACTGTTAGTTTAGTGATGTAAAAACTGGGGACAGGTTCCTTTAACATAGGAGTCCCGTTGTTTTTTAATCCTATTACTCCTATATTTTACTGCATTATATGGTAGTGTATTTACAGTAGGGTAGGTAGAAAGTCTATTGTACTGTACTTAACAGCATAGATTATCTAGCAGTTTATATAGTCATCTTTCTAATACAATATTATAACCACAACTAGTAGTATGTGCCTGTGAAGTTGGAAACGTGCGTTTGGGAAGCCAAGTGGGGGGCCCACTCAAGTATGTTTCGCCCCCCCTGTGCTGAACCTCTAGCTACGCCTCTGGTCTAACCGGGTGTTTTTAAATCACTGCATTGAGGATAATCAGCGGCAACTGTGAATGTGAACTGAGTCTAACCTGCTGTGAATGTGAACTGAGTCTAACCTGCTGTTTCTAAATCACCGTATTGAGGATAAGCATTGGGGACTGTGAATGTGAACTGAGCCTAACCTGTTGTGTTCAAGTCATCGCATTGATTGTGAACTGAGTCTAACCTGTTGTTAATTGTATTTTGGATAGATTGAGCCCTGTTGAAGCTGTAATGGTAGCTAGGAAAATTTTTCTCTATAACTGTCAGAAAGAAATATTGATTGTATATCTGCTTTTGCAATAAGCAGGACTTAGGTAGGAGAATAAGGTTATCTTAAATTTGACTTATTATTTGGAAGTAAAATGCCTCCTAAAAGACAATCATTAAGCCCTGGGAAGGAAGGGGAGGGGAAGGGAAGGGAAGGATGAATAAATATTTGTCGTCCCCTGGTACAATCCCTAAAAGTAAAGGAGGGAAAAAAAGAACAGGAAGGAGAAGAATTTACATCACTTAATACTATCCTTGAAGCAATTAATAAATGTACTAAATCAATGGAAGTAATGACGGGGAAAGTGGATAGTATGGCTTCAGAGATCTCATTAATACGGGATGATATGAGGAAAATGAGAGAGAGATGCAAAGCCACTGAAAATAGGGTCAGTCAAATTGAGAGAGATTTGCCAGATGTAAAAGGAGAAATTAGCAGTTTGAAAGAAAGTACTGCTAAATTAAAAGAACAAGTTATAGAGATTGAAAACAGGGCGAGGAGATGTAATTTGAGATTCATAGGTATCCCTGAAGGAGAAGAAAAGGATGACCCAATAGGTTTCATGGAGAAATTAATAAAAGAGAATATAGGAGAGGAGAATTTGTCAGGGTTGTTTAGTATTGAAAGGGCAGACAGAACCCCGCCTAGACCGCCACCATCAGGAGGCTATCCACGCACTATGATGGTTAAAGTGTTAAACTATAAGGCTCCATTCACACGTCCTGTTTTTCTTTCCTGATTCAATGCTGATTTTTTTCAGGACCCATTGAAATGAATGGATCCAGATCAGGATCGAATCAGGAAAGAAAAACAGGGCGTGTGAATGGAGCCTAAGGACAAGGCTACCATCCTGAAAAAAAGTAGGGAAAGAGACAGGATTAAAGTAGGAGGAGGGGAAATACATATTTACCCGGACTATGCAGCTGAGACCCAGAAGGAGAGAAGGGCTTTTGGATGGATAAAAAAAGGCTGAGAGTTAATAATATAAAATATTCCCTAATGTACTCTGCAAAATTGTGCATAATTTTTAAAGAAAGAGTGATTTTTTTCACAAACACTGAAGAAGTAAAAGGGTGGATGGATAGAGAAGGTCTTAGGGAAAAATCAAAAGCCCTAATATAATTTAAGTTAGGGAACTTGGGAAGTGGAATCAGCATTGAGAGGGACCTGCCAAGGATAGGGGCGGGTGATGGGGGTATGAGGGAGGGAAACCCAGTGGGAGGTGAAGGGTGGTAGTTGAATGTTTTGGGTTTTTTTTTTTTTTTTTTTTACACAAGTAGATGTGCACAAAAGTAATGTTAGGGGGATGAAGGAGAGAGTGAAGAGGGTTGCAATTATGGATGTTGTACAGAATTATTTACCGGCAGTTGTTGGTTTTGTAGAGACACATAGCACAGAATCTGTTAATTATGTAGCATATAAAAATTGGTGGTCACATGATTATCATTCTTTTTATTCAACTTATGCACGTGGGGTATCAGTTTTAATTCATAAAAGAGTTGATTGGGAGTTACTAGATAGTCGGATAGATAAAGAGGGGCAAATCATTTTTTTAGAGGGAAAATTGGGGAAATTACACTGTATTTTGGCATTTATTTATATACCACTCCCATATTTATGTTTTTGTTAGGAGGAGATATTAACAATGTAATGCACGAAGGTGAGGATAGGATAAGGGATAAAGGTGAAAATAATGGGAAGGAGACTTCACTTAGTAGGTTGGTAAGAGAAATGGGTCTTGTTGACATATGGAGGGTGAGAAACCCAGGAAAAGAAGCATTTTCCTGTTGGAACAAGACATGTAAGACAAAATCACGCATAGATTTGGCCTTGGTCAATAAAAAAGCAACAGGGTTGGTAAAGAATATAGCATACAAAACAAGGTGTATTTCTGACCATGCTCCTCTTGTAATGGAAGTTGAAACAAGTGATATCCAAAGAGTAAGAAGTTTGCAGATCAATCCTCAATGGTTACAAATGTTTTCAGTAGAGGAGGACATATCAAAGGAATTAAGAGAGACACTTGAGATGAATTGGGGTTCTGCACCTGATCTAATAGTTTGGGACACGTTGAAAGGAATAGTTAGGGGTTTGTTATTTGGTATGATTAGTAAAATTAAAAAGAATACAAGAAGGAAAGAGAACCAGCTGAGGGAATAAGTAAATAAACCTGAGGAAGAACTCCTAGAAAGACCGGGGAAAGATGTCGAGAATAAGTGGAGGTCGGCTAAGGAAAAATTAAATGCATATTTGAAAGAGACTGCCAAAAAGAAAATATTTATACAGAACAAAGAGAGACATCTTGGCACTGGATTGCCAAATAAGGGGGTAATGGCTATAATACAAAATCAAAGAAGGAAAAGTAATATAAACATAATAAAAAAAAAAAAAAAGTACTGGGGAAAAAACTAGTAATCCAGTAGAAATAAAAGAAGAGTTTGTGTGGGTTTAATGAAAAAGTATTTAGAAGGAATAGAGTTATCCAGAATAACTGAAGAACAAAAAAGGGAATTGGACAGGCCTATAACATTAGATGAACTACAGGGAACCCTCGCGCAGATTAAAGGCAATTCAGCACCGGGCAAAGACGGCTTAGCTTATGAAATTTATAGAAAGTACTGTGGGATATTATTGCCAGCTTTGCTGAGGGTGCTGATTGAAGCTAAAGTAAAAGGACAATTACCCAAAACCATGAATGAAGCATTGATTATATTATTACAACGCGCTCCGGCCCCACACATGTCACACAGTACATACACACAGACATATACACATACAAATACACATACATACTTACATGCTCCCAGCAGGTCTCCACAGCACAGTACAGGAGCAGGACGGCGCGCACATAGGACGATTCCCCACAGCGCCCTCTGCTATGTGTGAGCCGTCCTGCTCCTCCTGTGCTATGGTGACCTGCCAGGAGCATGTAAGTATGTATGTGTATTTGTATGTGTATATGTCTGTGTATGTTTGTGTATGTCTGTACATGTGTATGTGTGTGTATGTGTGCAGGTGACGGATCCGGGACGGATCGCGGGATTACAACGATGACGGAGCTTCACTGCTGGAAGCAGTGAAGTGAATATTAATGAGGTGGGCGGTCCTGGGCTCCAACTATATCGGCGTGACCGGGATCCAACGGCGCTGGGCACATCCCCTTGGGCTCCTTATGTAAGTGATTGGCATTTCATAAAAAACGTTTTTTACCATCAAATCATCAACTATGATCTATAATAACGTTTTTGAGATCCCCATGCTCAGCTGAATCCAGTAGTATGATTACCTTAATAGGCAAAATCGTGGTGACAGAATCCCTTTAAAGCTGATAATAAAAGGAGATCGAAGGAAGAAACTTTTTACTTTTATATATAGGAAGATAAAGGAAATTAAAAATAAATATATTTTCTGTAAAAGACAAGAAATATGGCATAAGGAAGTGGAAGAGTTAAATGAGAGAAGTTGGGCCAGGATAAGCCACAATATAAGGAAAGTAGCTCGCAACCTAAACTATAAAATTGTTCAGCATAATATAATAGAGTTTATCACTCCCCTAAATTTCTGAGGAAAATTAATTAGAGAGATAATGATGAGTGTCCCAAATGTGGGAGAGGGGATGCTGACTTCTTGCATATGTTATGGAATTGTGAGGTCGTTCGGAGGTTCTGGGCGGAGGTCTATAGAAAGATAGTAGAGGAAATCGGGAAATTTGGAGACTGTAATATAAATATAATGATACTGGGAGATGATTCTCAGATGAGAGTAAAGAAAGAACAAAAGGCTATATTATTGGAGAGACTATTTGCAGCACGATTAGTGATAGTGAGAGGATGGATGTCAACTAATCCACCCAGAACGGCCGAATGGCTTAAGTTAAGATAAGAGAAGTAATGGACAAATATGGGAAATGGTGACAGGTTTTAATGTTTTTGTTTACATTATGGTGTTTTTTTTTGTTTTTTTTCCCGCTTAAACCTAACCTGGGCCACTGGGAGGGGGGGAAGGAGGGAAAAGTGGGTATTAGGAAAATTTGTATAAGGAATTTTGGAAGAAATTTTTGAAAAAAAAAAAAAAAGAACAACCCCAAAAAAAGGATCCTGTCTTTTGAGTATCTGCCTTCACATGGTCAGCATTTACTCAGTAATCCATCAGTATTGGTAACGCCATAAAAAAAAAAAAAACAGGATCCAAAACAGAGATGACACGTGATTGGAAAGTTTGCATGTCTTCTGTGTTTTGTACCCAATCCTGCTTTTGGCTTCCAAATCATGAGCATGTAAGCCGTGTACCGGGGTGTTCTCCCCAGGATACAGCAAAGTCACAGACAAGGAAGGAGACTCCAATTCAGATTGACAAAAACAAGATTTTACTAAGTATTTAACGTTTGTAGGAAGGAAATACCCCAAGCATATATACATACACTCAGCTGGAGGCTGAGGCACTAGTGTTACACAGCACGGTGCTCTTATCAGTGTGCGCCCAGGCTTCTCCACAGTTTTGCCTATCTGCAGGTTATAGTAACCCAGCAGCTATACCTTTTAATACCCTAATCTCCACGAACAATTCTGTAAGTGCGGTTCAGGAGCGCCGGCGGTATAACACAAACGCTTACAAACTTAACCAATCAACACTAAACCTCAGAAAGAGTATAACTAGTTGTTTGCCACAGTAAACCCCACTTCTGTAGCAAGGTAGCTTGCAGCCTGCAAACCACCTATCTAATCTTCAGGCTTTTACCCAGTAGCTACTGAATTGGCGCCAATAACATAATGTGGTGCGTGCACGGTTACCCACTGTGTCTGCACAGTGGGCCTCAGTTCTTTCACTGACCCGGGTCTGTTGGGTACCTTAACTTTCAGAAGTATCTGGTAGAGCAGGGGTAGGGAACCTCCGGCTCTCCAGCTGTTGTGAAACTACAACTCCCAGCAAGCATACTCGCTCTGCTCTTCTAAGAACTCTCATAGAAATGAATGAAGCATGCTGGGAATTGTAGTTTCACAACAGCTGGAGAGCCGGAGGTTCCCTACCCCTGTGGTAGAGGATCTCATCCGGCAACCACGCAGTCTCACTGACGCTTCCACTTGTCCTCTCAGCAGAGCTCCTGATGGTAGTTCTTCTAGTCTGTAATATTGCAACAGTCTCTGTTCCAGATCTCCTTGCAGAGTCTTGCTCCCTTAGGGAATAGTCTCACTTGTGGATCACACTAGGAAACACAGATAGTAGCTCTTTCTCCTCTGCCTCTTTGCAGCACACTCCCAAGATGGCTGCCACACACTTCTCCAGTCTTAAGCTCCACCTCTACCAAACAGGATCTCTTGGTCATTGCTCCAGGGAGCTATAGTCTTTCCTGTGGTAAACAGTGACATATTGTGGCCAAAAATGAAATGTCAGTTTAATAACAACTATATTTACAGGAACAGGTGCATTCACAGAATGGAGGCTGTTTCACCACCTTACAAGCATATCCTACTTCAAAGTAGGGACTGTGTGATACAGGCCTTACGGATGCTCCAAAGACAGGATCTGTTGTGCTTCTCATTTTTCCGTCCTTCTGACAGATCAGAAGAATGGTAAAATAAATCTCAACAAGGCCAAACAGGGACAATAGTGGCCCTGTCATAGAGTGGTGAGATGTCAACAGCATGAGGAGTCAACACAGTGGCCCAGTCACAGAGTGGTGAGGTGGCAACAGCATGAGGAGTCAACACAGTGGCCCAGTCACAGATTGGTGAGAAGGCAACAGCATGAGGAGTCAACACAATGGCCCAGTCACAGGTGGCCCGAAGAAACGGGTCTCTTTTAACAAAGTTTTGGGTGTGGCACCCAGAATTATCTAGTCTGATGCATCAGGCACTGGCATGTGGAAATCCTGGCTGATCCACCCCTCATTCATCTTCACAAAGGTCAGTCTCTCCATATTTTGGGTGGAAAGGCGAGTTCTCCTTGGGGTAACTATGCCCCCCGCCGCACTAAACAAGTGTTTTGATACCACACTACCAGCCAGGCAGGAAACCTTGTCCAGGGCAAACTCGGCCACTTGCAGCCACAAATCAAGTTTGGCTGCCCAGTAGTGGGATGGCAGGGTGCTGTCTAAGTATGCCACCACCTGCTGGTTAAGGTTCTGCTCCATGTCTTGCTGCTGCTGGTGGGTGGTTTCTTCACTAGGCGGGTGAAGAAAAGTGCTCATCAGAGCAAGCAACTGAGCATGCATTGGGTCATTTGCACAAGGGACCCGGAGGGACTCTCTGCCTCCATCTCCACTGCATTCTGCCATGGTGTGTTGGGACATCTGCCTGGTCTTCCTTATCACCCTCTAGATCCTCCTCCTCTCCTGTCACCATCCATTTCTGTATACATTGCTTGTGCGTGAATGTCCTCCTGTTCAGCAACCACAGGGCTCTGGTGGCCAGGAGATATAAGTGCCACGTCTCCTGTCCCCTGGCCAGCCAGATTTATCAGCATCTGCTCCAGGATATGAAGGAGTGGAATAATGTTGTTTATCTCATAGTCCTTGCGACTGACAAATAAAGTGGACTCCTCAAAGGGCCTGAGCAAGCAGCAGGTGTCATGCATGAGCTGCCACTGGCTAACATCAAAGTTACACAGGGGAGCGCTCCTGTCTGCATGCATCATCAAGAAATTGTTTATGGCCTTCCTCTGCTCATATAGTCAGTCAAACATGTGGAGGGTGAAGATCCAACGGGTGGAAACATTGCATGTCAGGTGATGTTGAGGAACTCCATTCTGCCTTTGCAGCTCAAGGAGGGAGGACTTTGAAGTGAAGTTGGGTGGAAAACTTCAGGAACTGCTTTACAACCAGATTAAAGACGTCCTTCATGCAGGGTGCATGGGTCAGCCCTCCTTGATGCAGCACCGACACAATGTTCTTCCCGTTGACGGTGACCACTGTTCTGATTTTAAGTTGGCGAGGAGACAGCCAGGATTCAATTTCCTCTTGAATGACGCGGAGCAGTTCCTCCCTGGTGTGACTCCTTTCGCCCAGACAAACCAGGTGCAGAACAGCGTGACACCGCCGTGCTCTTTACATGTAGTATGCTGGAGTAGCACTCTGAATTGTACCTGCAGTGGAGGCTGAGAACAAGGTGGAGGATGAGGAGGCAAAGGAGGACATTGGCGCAGGATTCACAGCTTGAGAATGTGGAGGCGGTAGTGCTGTCACCTGGCCAGGTTGCTGGTGTAGTTGGGCAGGAACTAGATTTATCCAGTGGGTCGTAAAGGACATATATTGACCGTGAACTTTAGCAGACACTGATAGGCTCAAGGACAGGCCCACCTTCTTTTCAATATACCTGTGCAGGGCTGGTACAGCCTTTTTGGATAAGTAATAATGGTCATGGAACTCTCCACCTTAGCTTGGCACAAGCCATCATTTCTCTGAAACTCTCTTCTGCTGAGGTGGTGGAGCCTTGACTGATGGAGAAGGGGTGTGGGCCACTGGGTGATGCAGAGTTTGCTGTGTCAAGCTGTACCACTACATCAGCGCCACGGTTTTCCCAGGCCACTTTATGGTGATGCTGCTTGCTTGATGCAGGGCTTCACCTTCCGCTCACAGATTCTAATGGCCACCCTGACGTCCTCCAATGGGTAGGGTGGGGGCATGAGCCCTTAGGAGAAGCAGGGATATAAGAATTTGCAACTATCAAGGGCTAGAAATATTGTAGTTTATAAGCCACAATCTGAATTATTACAAGAAAAAACAAACAGGATCAGTGATATGAGACCCACGTTAGTTTTACAATATACAGTGCCTTGCGAAAGTTCGGCCCCCTGGAACTTTTCAACCTTTTGCCACATTTCAGGCTTCAAACAAAAAGATATAACATTTTAAATTTTTGGTGAAGAATCAACAACAAGTGGGTCACAATTGTGAAGTGGAACGAAATTTATTGGATCATTTAAACTTTTTTTGCAATAATAAAACTGAAAAGTGGGGCGTGCAAAATTATTCGGCCCCCTTGCATTAATACTTTGTTGCGCCACCTTTTGCTGTGATTACAGCTGCAAGTCGCTTGGGGTATGTCTCTATCAGTTTTGCACATCTAGAACCTGAAATTATTGCCCATTCTTCCTTGCAAAAGAGCTCAAGCTCTTTGAGGTTGGATGGAGAGCGTTTGTGAACAGCAGTTTTCAGCTCTTTCCACATATTCTCAATTGAATTCAGGTCTGGACTTTGACTTGGCCATTCTAAGACCTGGATAAGTTTATTTTTGAACCATTCCATTGTAGATTTTGCTTTATGTTTAGGATCATTGTCTTGTTGGAAGATAAAACTCCGTCCTAGTCTCAGGTCTTTTGCAGACTCCAACAGGTTTTCATCCAGAATGGTCCTGCATTTGGCTACATCCATCTTCCCATCAATTTCAACCATCTTCCCTGACCCTGCTGATGAAAAGCAGGCCCAAACCATGATGCCGCCACCACCATGTTTGACAGTGGGGATGGTGTGTTCAAGGTGATGAGCTGTGTTGCTTTTATGCCAAACATATCGTTTTGCATTGTTTCCAAAAAGTTTGATTTTGGTTTCATCTGACCAGAGCACCTTCTTCCACATGTTTGGTCTGTCTCCCAGGTGGCTTGTGGCAAACTGTAAACGAGACTTTTTTTATGGATATCTTTGAGAAATGGCTTTCTTCTTGCCACTCTTCCATAAAGGCCAGATTTGTGAAATGTACGACTGATTGTTGTCCTATGGACAGACTCTCCCACCTCAGCTGTAGATCTCTGCAGTTCATCCAGAGTGATCATGGGCCTCTTGGCTGCATCTCTGATCAGTCTTCTCCTTGTTTGAGATGAAAGTTTAGAGGGACGGCCAGGTCTTGGTAGATTTGCAGTGGTCTGATACTCCTTCCATTTCAATATAATCGCTTGCACAGTGCTCCTTGGGATGTTTAAAGCTTGGGAAATCTTTGGTATCCAAATCCGGCTTTAACCCTTTCTACCCCGGAGGTTTTTTCGGTTTGCGTTTTCGTTTTGCGCTCCCTGCCTTGATACAGCCATAACTTTTTTATTTTTCTGTTCACGTAGCTGTATGAGAGCTTGTTTATTGCGGGACAAGTTGTACTTTCCAACGCCACCATTTAATATTGCATGTGGTGTAGTGGGAAGCGGGAAAAAAATCCAAATCGGGTGAAATTGCAAAAAAAAACGCAGTTCCGACAGTTTTACGGGTTTTTTTATTTACGGCGTTCGATGTGCGTTAAAACTGACCACTCAGTCTGCTCTATTCTGACGTTACTTTTTTATGTGCTGGAGCCAGAACCTTTTTGCACAGCTTCTACAGTTAATAATTGTGCAAGAGGCATATTTCCCCGCATTATCAGCAGGGTATTTTTTGCCTTCTATGCTGTGCAATTGCACCATTTTCTTTCCAAAAACCTACTGCAAAGCTTCTGCAGTTTATTCCTCTGCAATAAGCATATTGAGTCAACAGCAGCTTAATGGCTTATATTTTTGTCACTCCCAGGGACATCCAATTGCACCTGTTTTTTTTCCCAAAAACCTGTTGCAATGTTTATACGTCTGCAATAAATGTATTTTAGTGCATCAATAGCAGTGTATATTTTGGTTGCAGCTAGTAGTGCCTATTTTTTCCCCTTAAGACCTGTTGATATTTTTTTATTGTTTGTAACTGCACAAATTAGGTTCCACATCCATACTGTGAAGTTGCTGCTCCTAAAAAAAAATGAGAGAATTTTTGAGTGCTTGTTCAGAACAAGTCATTGCTTCATCTGATACTATCTTGTGTGTGTGTATAAATACAGACAGGCACTTTCCCCTTGATAAGGCATAATCTTTGGACAAAAATCTGCTTCTTCCGATACTATCATGTGCGTATAAACTAAAACAGGTATCTGCATTTGTTAAGGCATAAATTTTGGACTGCTTGTTCAGAACAAGCCACTGCTTTTTCCAATACCACCATGTGTGATTAAATACCCGCAGGAATCAGTCCACAATAAAGGATAATTTTTAGAATGCTTTATAATTTTTCAAATTTAAATTTTCTAAAGCATAAATTCGACAGGCTGTTTATTAACACTGTCAACCATGCATTTACCCATAGCTATATATGAGATTGAATACTAAACAGAAAATGGCAGCAGCACTAGATGAGCCATGAGACATAAAATGAACATGAAATGAACATATGAAGAAGCAAAAAAGCATAACTGCTATGTAGATAAAGTGGAAGCTCTTAGCGCATATAAATGATCATAAATATGTCGGGCTCATCCACCAACGATCAAGGTGGCTTCCAATCGGATGAGTCCTACACTAACACTGACCTGCATCCTACAAAAACCGGCAGGCCCATATCAGGAGAACAGCATACCTGGTCAGAAGCTGCACCAATGTGAACAGGAGTGCTAAATTCCCAGAGGAGGCCAGGCCTCCTCTATATATACACATAAAATGACAAAAAATGGACAGCACCTCCTACAGGTGAGAGTCAGGTGCAAGCTACCTGCTGGCTAATTAAATACTAAACAGAAAATGGCAGCAGCACTAGATGAGCCATGAGACATAAAATGAACATGAAATGAACATATGAAGAAGCAAAAAAGCATAACTGCTATGTAGATAAAGTGGAAGCTCTTAGCGCATATAAATGATCATAAATATGTCGGGCTCATCCACCAACGATCAAGGTGGCTTCCAATCGGATGAGTCCTACACTAACACTGACCTGCATCCTACAAAAACCGGCAGGCCCATATCAGGAGAACAGCATACCTGGTCAGAAGCTGCACCAATGTGAACAGGAGTGCTAAATTCCCAGATTGGGTATGTACCTCATATAGTAGTATGGATTTACATACACAGTCCTCTCCAATAAATTGAGTGGGAGCTATGGAAACCTCTGCATAGTTTAATTTTTCGGTACCTATAACTATCAGTCATTTCCATGACAATTTAGTACCTTACATCATCAGTCAATTATCCATTGAGGGCATATGCCATAGTCATGAAAAGAATCATTTTTCACACCAAGTGGCCACTTTTTGGATTAGATTAGTGTCTACCAAAACACTGGTTAGAACATATGTTGTGTTTAAGTAAAAAAAATAAAATACTAACCTGTATGTCAGGAATGCCTTCGTTAACAGTTTCCTCCAAAGATTTTATTTCCTTGTACATTTGCTCAATGAGATTACTTACATCAAAGGGAGGCTCCTTTTCAAGCAGTTTTTTAATATAGCCTTTAAGATCAAAAAGTAAATGATAGTTAATTTGGTGCATACATATATTTGTAATGTAATTGAAAACTCCATATGCATATCCATTTACTATTGTGCTCATTAAGTGCTATTCAAATTTACAAACACACAGCAACCTATCTGTTGTGGATTTCTTCCAGATGAGTTATCTCGCATTACAGTGCAAAGGAGAAAAAAAAAATCAATGTGAAAACAAGAGGCACAAAAAAGTACAAATAAATCGGAATATCCTGATGCTATTGCCTACACAAAACTACTAAGTCTGCATTAAATTCCCAAATTGATATCCAGCCAGTCAGATGTGTCTGTAGAGGAGTTGAAAAAAAAAAAATGTCCTTTCTATACAATGCAAGAGTTTTAGGCAGGTAAGGAGAACATGTTGCAAAGTAAGAATGCTTAAATGTTATTAGCTTAAATTTATATTTATTCTGACGCAGGACAACGGCTACAAACATATAACAATGTCATTAAAGAAGAACTCCCGGAAAAAAAAGTTATTCTCTGACCTGTTAGAAAGGTGCATGATGTTAGTGAATGTAATCTTCTCACCAGTGACTGTATTCATGGAGTGACTCCTTCTCCTCCTTCTGTTTCTTGGCTGTGTCATGTGACCAGCAATCAGAGTTTCCAAATAACACAGTGGGGGACATTTATGAAGCCCTATACGCACCTGTACACCTTAATTTGTGACTTTTTGAGCTTCTCGCCACTCTTGCCAAGAAAAAGGGGGCGTGGCTTTGTGCCAACGCATTTACTATAACTTTCGCCAGAAAGTGACGGAAGTTATAGCTGAAGCCTATGTCATCCTGTAGCTGGCGTAGACTTCACTTTTTGGCACACAGCAGGGCAGAGGTGTCAGGGAGATGCAGTGCAGTGCAGGGAGATCAAGAATGGATCCGCCAGTTTTGATATATCTCCCTCAGTATCTTATATGTGGACAGGAAGCCAGTTTCTCTATTTATTTCTGTCCTCTGTCAGTTGGGGATCAGAGAGTTGGTCACATGACACAGCTAAAAATTAGAAGGGAAGAGAGAACTCACAAATACAGTCACTGATTTGAAGATTACATCATGCACCTTTCTAACAGGTCAGAGAATAACATTTTTGTGGGAGTTCTACTTTAAGAACTATCTTCAGCATAAAGAACAGCGAGTCCTGCAAGTGATGATAGGACCCCACAGAGCCCTGACCTCAACATCTACAGAAGATGTATTTAGTTCTCCAAGATGTTTGGAACGACTTCCCTGCTGAGTTCCATCAAAAACTGTGTTTAACCCTGCCATTTTTCCCCTTAAGGACTAGGCCATTTTTAGCAAATCTGACACGTCTCACTTTATGTGGTGATAACTTTTAAAATGCTTTTACTTATTTAAATTATTAAATTTCAATTTCTCTACTTTTAAAATACATAGTAATGCCTCCAAAAATAGTTATTACTTTACATTCCCCATATGTCTACTTCAGGTTTGGATCATTTTGAAAATGACATTTTATTTTTTTGGGACGTTAGAAGGCTTAGAAGTTTAGAACCAAATCTTGAAATTTTTCACAAAATTTCCAAAACCACTTTTTAAGGACCAGTTCAGGTCTGAAGTCACTTTGCGAGGCTTACATAATAGAAACCACCCAAAATATGTCCCCATTTTAGGAACTACATCCCTCAAGGTATTCAAAACTGATTTTACAAACTTTGTTAACCCTTTAGGTGTTCCACAAGAATTAAAGGAAAATGGAGACGAAATTTCTGAATTTCAAGTTTTTGGCAGATTTTCCATATAAATCAATTTTTAAACTCCTGTACGGGAACATAGCAGGGCGCAGTAGGAAAGTAATGCCATATGGTCTTTCGAGAGCAGATTTCACTGTAAAAATTTTAAGTTGTCATGTCACATTTAAGGACCCCGTAATGCACCCCTAGAGTAGAAACCCAAAAAAAGTGACCCCATTTTGGAAACTATGGGATAAGTTGGCAGTTTTGTTTGTACTATTTTATGATACATATGATTTTTGGTTGCTCTATATTACACTTTTTGTGAGGCAAGGTAACAAAAAATAGCTGTTTTGGCATTGTTTTTTCTTGTTATTTACAACATTCATCTGACATTTTAGATCATGTGATATTTTTATAGAGCAGGTCATTACGGACGCGGCAATATCTAATATGTATACTTTTTTTATTTATTTATTTAAGTTTTACTCAATAATATTTTTGAAACAAAAAAAATATCATAGTGTCTCCATAGTCTAAGAGCCGTAGTTTTTTTTATTTTTTGGGCGACTGTCTCAGGTAGGGGCTAGTTTTTTGCGGGATGAGGTGACTGGTACTATTGGTACTATTTTTGGGGGCATACGCCTTTTTGATCGCTTGGTGTTGCACTTTTAGTGATATAAGGTGACAAAAAATGGCTTTTCTTACACCGTTTTTATTATTATTTTTTTTACGGTTTTCACCTGAGGGGTTAGATCATGTGATATTTTTGTAGAGCAGGTTTTTACAGACGCGGTGATACCTAACATGTATACTTATTTTTATTTATTTAAGTTTTACACAATAATATAATTTTTGAAACAAAAAAATCATGTTTTAGTGTCTCTATGGTCTGAGAGCTGTAGTTTTTAAATTTTTTGGGCGATTGTCTCAAGTAGGGGTTCATTTTTTGCGGGATGAGATGGCGGTTTGATTGGTATTATTTTTGGGTACATAAGACTTTTTAGTGGCTTGGTATTAAATTTTTTGTAATTAAAGATTGGAACACTACCAGTTAATCCTAGGACAAGAATGCTCGTCCTAAGGCGTTAAGTACCGGCCAGTTAGGACGAGCATTCTCGTCCTAGGTTGGCAACATGTTAATTGAACCTAGAAGAGCTGATGCTGTTTTTGGCTGGTCACAGCAAATACAGATTTGATTTTGATTCCTCTGGTTTATTCACTTTGCACTTTGTTAATTGCTAAAAATAAACTATATATATATTTTTGAACGCATTCCTAATTTGCAGCATTTTTACTACACCTGCCTTTTGTATATTATGCTTTAATATCTGCTTGTCTTAAATTTTTTTACCTCAGAATATTTTATGTGGCTTTTTTAGGTCTCCTGGTCATAACTAAGAAACAATATACCGTATTTTTCACCCCATAAGACGCACTTTTGGGGGGATTCTAATGAGCGCTTCCATTATGGAAGCGCTCATTAGCACCGGAGGACAAGGAAGCGGTGAAGACTTTGTACTTACCTCTTCCTGGTCCTCCGTTCAGCTGTGCTGCGCACAGCATGAGGGCGCTCTGTGACCTCACGCTGTCCACGCCGGGTCACAGCCAGTGGCAGGGAGAAGAAGAGGGCTGCTAAGAGGGCGTGGGCAGAGAGGAGCGGCGGCGTCCAGGACAGGTAAGTGGCGTTTTTATTTTATTCAATATGAGGTTGCTGGGGGCTGGCAATTTGCAATGGGGGCTGCTAAGAGGCACTGGGGGGGCTGCTAAGAGGCACTGGGGGGGGCTGCTAAGAGGCACTGGGGGGGCTGCTAAGAGGCACTGGGGGGGGCTGCTAAGAGGCACTGGGGGGGGGCTGCTAAGAGGCACTGGGGGGGGCTGCTAAGGAGGCACTGGGGGGGGCTGCTAAGAGGCACTGGGGGGGGGCTGCTAAGAGGCACTGGGGGGGGCTGCTAAGAGGCACTGGGGGGGCTGCTAAGAGGCACTGGGGGGGGCTGCTAAGAGGCACTGGGGGGGGCTGCTAAGAGGCACTGGGGGGGCTGGCTAAGAGGCACTGGGGGGGCTGCTAAGAGGCAATGGGGGGCTGCTAAGAGGCACTGGGGGGGCTGCTAAGAGGCACTGGGGGGGCTTGCTAAGAGGCACTGGGGGGGGCTGCTAAGAGGAAGAGGCACTGGGGGGGCTGCTAAGAGGCACTGGGGGGGCTGCTAAGAGGCACTGGGGGGGCTGCTAAGAGGCACTGGGGTGGCTGCTAAGAGGCACTGGGAGGGCTTATATAAGACTGCTGGGGCTGACAAGAGGCATATAGGGGGTCTGATAAAAGGCATGGGGCTCTTATCTGAGGTCTGATATGAGGTCCAATTGGAGGTCTGATCTGAGGTCTTATTGGGGTCTTATTAACATTGGGTGTCTTATTGGTGGTCTGACCAGAGGTCTATTGAAAAATATTTTTTTTCTTATTGTCCTCCTCTAAAACCTAGGTGCGTATTATCGGCCGATGCATCTTATAGGGCGAAAGATGCGGTAATCCAATCATAAAAATGTGGAGGGTTACATAATTCTGAAAACCCTTAACCCCTTCTACCCTGGGCCGGTTTTCACCTTAAAGGGGGTTGTGTCACTTCAGCAAGTGGTATTTAAATATCTGTTAAATATAATATATGATATAATATTAATTGGTCTTTAATATAAAAGATTTATTACACTGACACTATCTATAGTAATACACAAGAGCGATGGGAGGTCTCTATGAGAACGTCAAGACCTATATTTAAGATTTCCATATATGACAATGTAGACCTACATACACACCTGTATCTAGGGTATAAATGACTGACAGGGACAGACAAGAGGGGTGGTATTCTACTCTAACTCTGTTGGGGGTTGCTGCTGAAGAAGATGGAACACATGGAACCTGAGAAGAAAGCTTGCACCCTTCAACAATGATACTATGGACTTTCATAATTACGCATGGACAACAGACTAAGACTTTTTATTAAACTATTTTTGTAACTAATCAACTTCCATGAAGACATAAAATAAATCACATTATTCATTTTTATATAACTTTTGTTAAATCCTTGTAATGAGTCCTCTGGGGGCTTCCTTACTTCAAATAACGCATACACTATATTTGGATAGGAGAACCAGTTGTGATATTTTTTTCACAGATATTTATTTATTACAATATCAAGTACAGAAAGTTAATACATGGCACTTACTAATATATTGTTATTATCCATATTGCTTCCTTTGCTGGCTAGATTCATTTTTCCATCAAATTATACACTGCTCGTTTCCATGGGTTACATCCACCCCGCAATCCATCAGCAGTGGCCATGCTTCCACACTATAGGAAAAAGTGCCGGCCTTTTTGGTGGCCAGGACCCTGGGAGCTCAAATAGGCCGGTGCTTTTTTCTATAGTGTGCAAGCATGGCCACACTGCTGGATTGCAGGGTGGTTGTAACCATGGAAATGAGCAGTGATGAATGTGATGGAAGAATGAATCCAGGCAGGCAAAGGAAGCAACATAATCCCAATACATTAATGGCTTGTATTAACTTTCTCTACATGATAAATGCTATTTGCTGAAGTGACATGACCCCTTTAAGCACCAAGCCATTTTTTTTTGTAAATATGTGTCACTTTATGTGGTCATTTGGAATGCTTTTACTTATCCAAGCCATTCTGAGAATGTGGTAAATTTGAGTCAATATATTTCTCCTTTATTTATTAAAAAAAATCTAAAATTTACCAAAAAAAAAAAAATCACAATTTTCAAAATTTCAATTTCTCTAAAGACAGATAGTGATACTGTACCTCATAAAATAGTTATTACTTTACATTTCTCATAAGTCTACTTTATGTTGGCATCATTTGATAAATTTCTTTTTATTTTTTTGGGATGTTAGATGGATTACAATTTTAGATGCAATTTTTTTTAAATTTTTAAGAAAATTTCCAAAATCTGCTTTTTGAAGACCCCCTGATGCACCCCTAGAGTAGAAACTCTCAAAAAGTGACCCCATTTTGGAAAATACGGATAAGGTGACAGTTTTATTGGTACTATTTTGGGGTACATATGATTTTTAAACACTTGATATTACGTTCACCTGACACAGCAGATCATGTGTTATTTTTAAAGAACAGGTTGTTACAGACGCAACGATACCAAATATATCTATTTTTATTTTTTGTTACAGTTTTAAATAGTAAAGCATTGTTGAAAAAAAATCATGTTTTTGTGTCTCCATTTTCTGAAATCCATATTTTTTTATTTTTCTGCCTATTTTCCTGTATAGGGGCTCATTTTTTGTAGAAAGAGTTGACGTTTTTATTGGTACTATTTTTGGGTACATAAGATTTTTTGATCGTTCAATATTACACTTTTTTGGGGCAAGGCGACCAAAAAAATGGCTGTTTTGACACAGTTTTTATTTTATTTTGCTTATAGCATTCACCTGAGGGGGTAGATCATGTGATATAGAGCTGGTTGTTATGGACGCAGCAATACCTATACCAATACCAATAATATGTGTATTTTTTATTTTTTATTTCAGTTTCATACAATAAACATTTTTTTCATTTGTTTTTGTGTATCCATGTTCTGAAAGACATATATTTTTATTTTTCTGCTGTTTGTATTGTGCAGGGCCTCGCTTTTTGCGGGAAGAGTTGACTTTTTTATTGGTACCATTTTTGGGTACATAAGATTTTTTGATTGTTTAATATAACACTAATTTGGGCAAGGTGACCAAAAAATGGGTGTTTTGACACAGATATTGTTATCATTACGGACGCAGCACTATATAATGTCTATTTTTTTTTACATTTTTTATCATTTAAAATCGGTTGATGAAGGGAAAGCTTCACTATTTTTTTCTGTAAGCGTTTATTAAAACTCACAATAATACAATACATACAATACAGTGCCCCAGACTAACAAAAAATATCCAGGAGCCATTAGCTCCTAAACTAAAAAATTTAGGTGATAAATAAAAAATTTTGTGGCCAAATTTAAAATACATATAATTATAATAAAAAAGACTTGGAGGAGAAGATGAGACACAGGTCACAGTAGTGAGCCAGCTCTACATATAGCAGAATACAGCACCAGATACCTCATCCCGTGACATCTCCGATCAGACGTTCTCTTACCTCTTCTGTTCCATTTGTCCCAGACCGCCAATTGACTAATTGACTAATTCTTTCAGCGCATCTCATCTCTACAGAGTTTGTTACACAGACATGTTAGATTTCTCAATTTTTTTCGATCAACCTCCCCATCCTGGTGTCCTGTCACTGTCACCCTGCTGCCACTCCCAATACTGTGCCTACTGTGCTGCCCTATACCCCAAGTACTATACAGCTGAAATAATAGTGACCCCAGTAGACATAATTGCTGTCATTTATCAAACTGGTGTAAAGTAGAACTGTCTTACTTGCCCATAGCAACCAATCATATTCCAGCTTTTATTTTCCAAAGGAGCTGTCAAAAATGAAAGGTGGAATCTGATTGTTTACTATGGGCTATTGCAAATGTCCCTATAGTAATAATAACACCCTATATTGTGCTCCAGATAATAATGCCTGTATAGTGTCCCCAAAATAATGTCCCCTAATATGTCCATGTAATAGAAATGCCCCTACAGTGCCTCTGCAATAGCAACATCCCCCACATAGTAATTTACCCCCACACTGCCCCATATCGTAATTTCCCCACACTTCCCCATAAAGTAATTTGCCCCCATATAGTGATTTGCCCCACGCTGACTCCATATAGTAATTTCCTCCCCACTGCCCCCATGTATTAATTTGCCTCCACACTGCTCCATGTAGTAGTTTACCTTCACACTGCGCCCATGCAGTAATTTGCCCCCACACTGCCCTCATATAGTAGTTTGCCCTCACATTGCTCCCATGTAGTAACTTGGCCCCACTGTCCCTCAGTTGGCACACATACAAAAAAAAACAAACTAAAATCTAATACTCACCTGTGTCCCGGAGCTCGCTCGCAGATGGTACAGGACGGGATGGTGAGGCAAGCGCGCACAGGTCACTGTGCTGCATCCTGGCACAGGAGCGCAATGACATCATCAAGTCCGCCTGCGCCAGGATTTTACTAACGCATTGGCCTCAGGCCTACTCGGCTTGAAAAATCCTACCTCTTGGTCCCCAAAAAAAGGGGAGACAAGAAAGCACGCCCAGGAAACCAAAATTATAAATAAAATACAAAGGTTATGCTGTATGGAATCATAGACTATGGGGCTAGACCCCCCCAAGACAGATTATAATACATGTCCACATAATGTCACAAAGACACCCATGATAGAGGGAGAGTATATAAATATTAATATACATAATAACACCAGACCATATTAGTAAATAAGGGCTCCCAATGGCCAGCCCGAAGTCACCAAATATGCCTATAGCCTGGGTAGTAGGTACTTGAAAAACAATGGATATAACTCTCATAACTCACCAAGGGACATGGTCGGGGGAGGTTTAGGACACTCAAATAACCAGTAGAACCTCGACGCGCGTTTCGCACAATAGGCTTTGTCAGGAGCCACTCGGCTTGAAGCCTATGGCGGTCATTGGCAGCGGGGCAGGGAACTATGTGTTCTCGTGCCCCGCTGCAATATTCAGCTGTGGGGCAGCGGCGGTCCAGTCAAAGATGGCGACTAGACTAAAAGGTCTTGTAGCTACCTGAAAATTCTAAGTCGCATTGGCAACCATTTTGGTTGCCATCTAGAGCGCTGCAATACATGCTGTATTGTACTACATTGCCTGTCAGTGTAATACACTGACAGTGTGCCTGTGAGAACCAGCATGGGGGCTGGGTTTCATAGGCTTCGCGATGCCTGGGTTGCCATGGCAGCCATTGGCCTCCTGTCACCACAACGCTGGGCCAATGAGTATATGCCTCGTTCATCGTTGTTCACGGCATATAAGGGGTTAATCTGCCGGTAGCGTGGTACCGGCTTTTACAGTCATGCGGGCAGATACAGTAGGGCCCCGGCTGTCAGTCACAGCCGGGCCCCTGAATTGATCGGGCACACACAGCACCAGTGCCCGCCCGGTCACCATGATGTACTAGTACGTCAATTTGCAGGATGTCACTAACTGCTGTGACATACTAGTAAGTCATATGTCAAGAAGGGGTTAATATATTGTTCTGATTAATCAATCCTAATAGTTTGTTGATAATAGCCCTTGGTCTGCTAACAGAAGGGGATGGCAAGATGGTGTAGGGTGCGTCTACCAGTAAAAATTATTTTGGGGGCCCACTGTACAGATACATTCAAATATAATAAATAATGTAACAAGTTTTTTACATGAATATAGGCTGGTTGAGGGTCTGTACATTGAATATAAGTATGTAGTACAGTAAGTCTACTGTGTTATGTGCCACTTGTGCAAGGGGTGGGAGACTAGGGGCCCACCGGGGGATTCACCTGTACACCTGTGGGCCAGTCCGAGCCTGCTCCTGGACAGTTTTTGAGCTACCATGGAAGCCGTAATAATCTTTGTATTGAGCTCCCCCTAGTAGTGGTTGCGTGACAATGCTTTTTTCACAGGCGGGCAAGGGAAGAGCAAGTTCCATATGGCCCTTCCCCCATAGCAGTCGCATGGTCTGCCTCTATTACTGGTACGCCACTGCCTCCCCATCACTGACTCTCGTCTCTGCCTCATACAGTCTTTCTCTGAATTTACCTATGTCTGCTATCACGTACTGTGTCGGTCTCTCCACCTTTAGCCACAGCTCTGTTTTGTGTGCCGTTGATGAGGGAGATCAGGTGCAGCGTGTGCACCAGTCGCACGGCCGTTACCGGCCGGCCTATCAGAAAGACGGGACACCAAGCCAATAAGCCCTCTGGCTCGGAGTCCAATCAGAGAGCTAGGTGGGGAATTTAAATTAGGTGCTGACGGGCACTCAACCTTCAGGCAGGCAAAGACTCTTGCTGACACATCAGGGACAAAATCAAGGCCAATTACAGATATCACTATACTTTTTATCAAAGTCAGGTTCAAAATCAGGAAGTTGATTAATATAAACTTCAGGACAATGTGCCAGCCCTAATGTTTTTAGACTCAGGCCTATGTTACTATAAAGTCAAACGTGGTAAAGAACAGGGCCCATCTATCTTAGATAATTCCGTGAAGGTTACATTTTTTGCAATCTTTCAGAACTGTAATCTGGTGTCTAGCCGTCTCCATAAAACGTTGCCAGTCCTCAAATGCCAGTCCTGAAAAACCAGTAGCTCCTGATTGTTTATATGATAATTTCTCTCAGGAGGAGAACTTTTAAGGGGCAGGTAAGCATAGGGGCACAGATTAGTCAGGGGAAGGGATCCCTGGGAAAAAAAACTGCTCCCATTCCAACATCAGAAGCCTCAACTTACATGATAAAGGGATGAGACAGATTGGGCTGGACCAAAATTGGAGCTTCCATGTAGGCTTCTCTCACAGTTTCAAAGGCCAACACAGACTCTGGCAACAACTTTAAAGATCTACTCCCTTCTTGGTAAAAATCAGTCAACGGTTTAGCAATGGAGGAAAAATGACAGAAAAATGTCCTCTAATAGAAAATGTTAGAAATCTCTGTAAGGCCTTAAGTGAGGCTGGTTGTACCCAGCCAACAATGGCCTGAACCTTAGCTAGATCCATATGGAAAGCATGAGGAGTAAGAATTTACCCACATTCTGAAAAATCTTTAGAGCTTCACTTAAACCAGAAGGCATTACCAAATACTCATAGTAATTAGGGGTGTTTTCCACTCATCACCTTTCCTAATGCAAACTACGTAGACTGTACTATACTGTATGTCCCCTGTTAAACCAGCTTGGGACAAGGACAGACCCACTTGTATGTTAGGAAAAGGTTACAGCACGTTTTGTTCTGCAATTTATCTATTTGTGGATCTGAGAGACCTGTATGCCTTAGAGAAGGGGGACTATATGTCATAAGTCATGCTAGAGAGGTGCTGTCACGCTACGGTGTGGGAGGGGAACACCACACCGAGCATACACCGATACACTACAGTGAGATGAAAACCGATCAGCAGGCAAGAAGCCAGTGGCAAGGAAAACCACTGAACCAAGTGCACCGGAAACACCAGAAACCAAACCCAGAGGGCAGAAACCCAGTGAGCCCCGTTCTTCACAGAGCCCCAGATGGTAGGGATGCACTTATCCAGAACTCACTGACTGCACCTCCAGGATGGTCCCGGTGCACCTGGCAACTTACCTGCTGATACTAGCACCAGCAGTCCATACACCAAAGACTGGAGCCCAGGCACATGTACTGGAACCCGAACACCTAACAGGACTCAGTACACACAACACACCCAGGAACCAGCTCACCAGCAACAACTCACAGTATCGCTGTTCCCCCTCCAGGGAATCCTGGAGCCCTCTCACCGAAGGCACATACATACAGGGAATGTCTGGACTCCATGTCAGAAGACGCATGGCAGTCACAGACCAAACACCCACCCGTACATAAACCACACACCACATAACCAGGATAAGGCAAGGGGATGGGAAGACCTCGATGACATATTAAGTGGCCACAAGGACTGGGCAGATGGAATCCCAGGAAAGGTGCATAGCTCCAGCACCAACGGAGGCTGGAGCACAACTAACCCACCAGGCTAGCAACAACAGAATAAAAGCACCTAGTGACCACACCCAGGTCAATATGTTAACCCCATGAGAACCAGACAAGGAAGGAGGGAAGTATGCAATCAGGGAACATACCAGCAACCAAAACTACACGTTGCCCCTGGCAACCACGGCCTACTACCGCAGCCAGAATACCAGGACACAAACATGAGCAACATGGAAGCCGTGTCACGGAGAACAACCGAGACACCACCAATTTACACGTTGCCCCTGGCAACCAGCATACAACCAAATCCGGAATACCAGGGCACAAACATGAGCAACATTGAACACGTGTCACGATAACCACACGGTACGTGACACTACCTCCCCCTTTACTCCCCCTCTCCCAAATTTTCAAGGGGAAGCAAAGTGGAACACAAACCCCCTAACAAACAAAAAATGTCGATTCACACCAAACACAAAAAGTGCCAGAACCGAACAGACATCCACACTCAGTGCCTGTTCACACACACAAGGTTCACACACATGATCTGCTTTTTATATAGGGAGCCTAGCTCTGATCAATTTTCTTATTTTTTTAATTAAACTGAAAAAATACCAAAACACCAATAAACAATTCAATAAATTATTTTCTTTCTAGAAATAACTTTTAAACATACATTACTACAATAATTGTACGTAACTTTACTGTTACATACACAGCTCCTGTGTGAAATCCGCCTTGGATCAGGACAAAGGATTTCACATTTAATACTTTCAGTCAGCATCAAATGGCATGGTATCCATTGTCATCAGTTAGGTGAGTAATGCTTTTTTTCACAGATAAAATGTCCTGCAAGACCGGCGCTTTTTTTCCACAAAAAAAAAAGATAACGCACCTAACTGATAGCAATGGATCTCATCTGATGCTGACATACGGCACCAAATGTGGAATCCACTGTCCTGATCAAACGGATCAGGAAAACTGATTTCACGCAGTAGGTGTGAACTTAACTTTAGTGAAACTGCATGCAGCTGTGATGCAGTTTTTGGAGGAGGCGGCAGTGAGGCAAAAGATGGCGGGGGGGCCAGGTAAGTGACACGGGGGGCGGGCCAGGAAGCAGCGTGACAGCACCATTATGAAAATTGATTTGACGATTGTGTAAAGAAACAGAATCATTAACCCCTTAGTGACCACCCATACGCCTTTTTACGGCGGTCACTAAGGGGCCTTAGGCTGGGCCGCCGCTTTTTCACGGCGGCCCAGTCTAAGCGCTGCAGGGGTCTCCCGTGCAGCGGGGAGCACGGGCCCGGCTCTCACATGAAAGCCGCGGCCCTGCTCTAACAGCCCGGACCGGCAGGAGTGCCGATCCGGGCTGTTTAACACTTCACATGCCGTCGGCAATGGCGCCCGCTGCATGTAAAGTGCTGACAGAGGGAGCGGTCTCCCTCTGTCTCCCATCGGCACCCTGCAAAAGCGATCGCAGGGTGCCGATGTGTGGGAAGGCTGGCAGGGGTCTGATCTAGGCCCCAGACCAGCCTTGAGTAGATTACCAGCAGACTGCGCCTCTCTGGCGCAGCTTGCTGGTCAAAGTATGAATAGCATTGCCATTAAAATGCAATGCACTATAGGGATAATGCATTGCATTTTAAAGGCAATCAAAGTACTGTTTGTTATAGTCCCTCTGTGGGACTATTAAGTGGTAAAAAAAAGTAAAAAAAAAAAAAAAAAACACATTTATTCTATTAAAAAAATCCCATAAAAAAATTACTCTTTTTTTTCCATTGAAAATAAGCTTTTCAATGAAAAAAATTGCAAAAAAAAAATCTTCCCCATATGTTTGGTATTGCCACGTCCGTAACGACCCGGACTACATAAATATCACAAAAATTAGCCCCTATGGTAAACACAATTAAAAAAAAAAAAAAAGACAATTGCTAATTTATTCTTAGTTGCCACCAAAAAAACATTATAACAAGCGATCAAAAA
The DNA here is from genome assembly GCA_900303285.1 of Rhinella marina. NCBI lineage: Eukaryota > Metazoa > Chordata > Amphibia > Anura > Bufonidae > Rhinella > Rhinella marina. The sequence continues at coordinate 26,664 of ONZH01027958.1, forward strand.
GCGTCATTTACTCAAAAAGGATACCAATGAAAAGTACAAGTTGTCCCGCAAAAATGAAGCCCTGACACAACTCCATAGAAAGAAAAATTAAAAAAAAATTTGTTCTTGGGAATCAGCAATGCAAAAACTTTTTTTTTCTTTTAAAAAAAGGATTTTATTGCAAAAAAGTAGTAAAACGCAAAAAAAACTATATGTATTTGGTATCATTGTAATCGTATTGATCCAGAGAATAAATATATGTTGTAATTTATACCGAAAAATGATCGCCGTAAAATTTATAATGTAAAAACGCAGTGGTGGTATTGCAATTTTTCCCATTTCCCTCCCAGAGAGAGTTAATCAAAGTTAATCAGAAAGTTATCTGTACCCCAAAATGGCACCATTAAAAACTACAACTTCTCCCGTAAAAAATAAGCCCTCATACATCTATAAAGACGGAAAAATGAAAAAGTTATAGCTCTTGGAACGCGACGATGAAAAAAGAAAAAAAAGCGCTTGGTCACTAAGGCCAAAAACAGGCTGGTCACTAAGGGGTTAATTTGAATAATCACCCACGCCTAGGTCATTAATACACTTGGAGTTCTATTATACCAGGTGCCCTTTCTGCTAGTCAATGACAGGATTGTAAGAACGCAACCAAGGAAACCCCAAAATCAGTTCTGTATACAAATCATCAAGAACAAAAAATTAAATAAACTCAAAATGCATAGAAACCACAACTACGTTCACCATCGAATAAAAAATTTAACGGCACCCTAAGACAAGGGAGTTCTATCCGTCACACTGACCGGACTCGTAAACTGCACCAATGCTATAGACAACTTCTTGGAAACCGAAGAATCCTAAAAAATAACTGCAGACCCACAATCAAAAAAGGCATAACTGAAAACCACATTTTCAGAATAGGAAAGAGAAACAGACAAATTAACTAGAATAAATGGCAAACACTTGGTCGCCTAGGTGGTCTTCACAACTTTTCCAGCATGGAATGATTGGGGCAAATTTAGAGCATCTCCACAGAAGTAAAGCACAGTCCCTTTTGTCTGCAGAAAGTTCTATGATCCTGGGACCACATGGTGGATGCCAAAAGCTTGAGTTCCTTGGATCACAGAGGATAGGCGTCAGGTTTAGACAAAGTGGACAGCAAGGAGGTGTACTCCTTCTTGTACTCTTTTAGACGTTGGTCAAGTCTGGTGGCCAAGTCATAACTTCTTCAAAGGACGTGGCCTGCAGACAGTTAACTAAAATATCCTCCAAGTTTTCTGACAAACCTTAGAAAAAGCTGGGGACCATCTTCTAAGTTCACAACAGTATTCTTTAACAGGGTGATTACCATGATCGAGAGAGAGGAGATTTGCTTCAGCTACAGCCATGAGATCTGGTTCATTATACAGTACAAAAGGCTCAAGGCACCAAAAATTGCCTCTACAGACAACAGTTCAGAGGCATTCAAATGCAAAGAGAAAGCCCAGGCTTCTCCCTCCAGATGGGGCTTCTCCCTCTCATTTGGAAATATAACTTGCAACTCTCTCTAAAGGTTACTCTCCCCTCTCCAATCTATCCTGAATGTAGTAGCCAGGCTGATCTATCTGTCTAAACGCTATTCCGATGCCTCCGTCCTGTGCCATCGCCTGCGTCATTGCACTGGTTGCCCATACAGTACAGAATTTAATTTAAACTGCTCATTCTCACCCACAAACCTCTCCACAGTGCTGCACCCCCCTACATCTCCTCCCTCATCTCTGTCTACCAGGGGCATTGCTAGGCTAAAACATTTGGGGCCTGGGCACTTCAGGGCGAGCATTATAACAGTAGGGGGAGCGATATAAATACTGGGGGCACTGTAGGGGTGTTATAAATCCAGGGGACACTAGGTGTTCTTATTACTACTGGGGGCTTTATAGGAGGGACTTATAGATCCGCCTTATTTCTACTGAGAGCTCTATGGGGGGCATTATTACTACTGAGGGGTCTGTACAGAGCTTTATTACCACTGGGGGAACAATAGGGGGCCTTATTACTACTGGGGGCTCTGTGAGGGTATTATTAATATATTCTACTAATGGAGGCACTTTTAGGGAGCATTATCAGTGCTGGGGTCACTGTAGGGTGCAGTGTTACTAATGAGGGAATTACTACTGGTAGGACTATTACTATGGGGGGGCACTATTATTTCTCCAGGATAGTATTTGGGGGTATTGGGGGGCACAGCGAGCACAGGATAACACTGTGGGGACTCCAGGTTGGGGGATGATGATAGAAATGTGAGGAAGATAAGATGTCCGTGTGTCACACTCTGCAGAGACGAGGCTGAGAGAAGTTGTCTGGGCCGAATGGAGAAGATGATGACAGGGAAGATCTACATCAGAGGAGACGTCACCTGGGAGGCACTGGATGTGAGGTATGTTCTCCTGTATAGCAGGGTTGGGGCGAGGGTCGACATAGAGAATTAGGCCATATTCATTGGGGCTTGGGCCCCAGATATTTTGAGACCCTAGCAACGCCCCTGCTGTCTACTATGCTACCCTGCTCTCCATTCAGCTAATGACTTATGACTGACATCCACCGTAATCCAAACTTCTCACTCCTGTCTCCAATGTTATGCAAGCGGGTGTGGACCCACTGCGTCACTGACTGGCTATACCCTGGAGAGGCGTGCCTAAGTAACTACCTAGTCTTCACTAGAGCCTCTGACAGTCAGGATAGGCTTGGACTGTTAGGGTAGTTACCAGGTGCCACTCCAGAGCAGTACCTGGGACAGTGGCAGTGGACCAGGAGGTCAGAGATACCGGTGCAAGCACCGACTGAAAGGTCGTGATCAGTAAGTCTGGAGTCAGGGCACGCAGCGTTGAAGTAAAGTCCAAAATCGAGGTCCAAGATCAGAGGCAGCTGGAAAACAAGCAAAATCTGTTAAAACAAAAAGCAGGGTGGGGTACACAGAAAAGCAGAAACTTCTAAAACACCTTCACACAAGGAACTAGACAAGCTAATGACCAAGATTGCTCAGGCACCTTCCTGGGGCAGGAGGCGCCTTAAATACTTCCTGCAACCCAGCCATAGGCTGGGGACATAGAGGTCATGTTCATGCTGCCTCACAAAGGAGGAGAGACACGCCTGTGCACACCCTAACAACAGTAGAAAACTCAAGCAGAAAGTAAACTCTGGCACGGAGCACAGATACAACAGTTAAGCTACCTGCTGCCTATGCTTGTCAGCATGGCGCACGGCAGCAGAAGGGAATGCGGGAGCCTGGCACTTGTGTCCGCATTTAGGGCCAGCAGTGCAGGCATGGGGCGCTGGGCTAACATTCAAGACTTCTCCCGAGCTGCACAGGTTCTCCTACTCCAAGCAATTAGGTTAATCCATAACATCCATAAAACACATGTTTTTAGGTTAGCCTATCGCATCCCCTGATCAAACCCTTCTCCATTCACCGATTTCCCCCTTCAGAATTATTCCTCTGAACCTGATCTATCAGTATCCACCACACACCAGAAATAAGCCTGCACCAAATTTTACAATATGGTTTTAATATTTGCCATAGATGACGTGAGCACAAGGGGGGACAGGAAAGTGAAATAAGCCAACCATGTAGCATTAAATTTGCCAATTGCCTGTATTCCCACTGGGCCAAGTGCTCCAATCTATGGATGTGATCCAATCTAGATATCTATTCTAACATAGCTGGTGTGTGAGGAGATTGCAGCGTTTTGGAAATTAAAAGACTGGCCGCTGCCAGAAGACTGGGGCTGACTGGCATAGACCTTACAGGGAAATTTCTTGGTGGGCTGATGGCCAGGGGTCGGACCCCGCCGATCTGATATTGATGACCTATCCTGAGGATAGGTCATCAATATATATAACTCAGAAAACCCCATTTAACCCTTTCACCCCCGGAGGTTTTTTCGGTTTTGCGTTTTCGTTTTGCGCTCCTTTCCTTTATACAGCCATAACTTTTTTATTTTTCTGTTCACATAGCTGTATGAGGGCTTGTTTTTTGCGGGGCTAGTTGTACTTTCAAACGCCACCATTTAATATTGCATATGATGTAGTGGGAAGCGGGAAAAAAATTCCAAATCGGGTGAAATTGGAAAAAAAGCACAATTCCGCTACAGTTTTCCTGTTTTTTTATTTACGGCGTTCGATGTTCATTAAAACTGACCAGTTACTTTCATTCTACTGGTCAGTACGAATCCGGCGATACCTAATATGTATAGTTTTTCTTGTGTTTTGATAGTGTTAAAATAATTATAAAGTTGGATTTTTTTTTTTTTTTTTTGGTCGTCATATCTGGACCCCTATAACTTTTTGGTGCGTATGACTTTTTGATTGCTTTTTATTTAATTTTTTTTAGAAAACAAAAACCAACAAAAAACAGCGAATCGCCATTTTGACGCTTCTTTCCGCCACACAATTCACCGTGTTGGAATTTTTTTTATATATTTTAAAAGTATGGGCGTTTTCGGTCACGGTGATACCCATGATGTCTATATTTATTTTTATTTAGGTATTTATTTTTTAATTATACGGAAAGGGGGGTGATTTTAACTTTTATATTTTTTTTTATTTTTTATATATTTTTTAACATTTTTTTTTTTTTGTGATTATTTTAAAGCTCAAATATGAGATAATATATTGTGTGTTTTTTTCCTTATGAGCAATCAGGGATTTACTAGATGGAGATAAATCCAAAGATTTGCTCATTTCTTATCCTGGCCTGCCATCTAGTGGCCAGAATAAGAATTGCAGTTTGAAAACTGTAATCCTTACCATCGAGGATTACAGTTTTCATATGATGTACAGACACCCTGATTGGCCACTTCCGGGTTCAGACGCATCCTGATGCCGTGATCACGGCATCAGAAGGCCCAGGAAGATGCCGCCGATGGCGGTAAGTAGCGGCAAGTCTCTGCTGTTAGTACATGTACGGCGCTGGTCGGAAAGGGGTTAAAGGTGGACTCACCACCACTAACCATCCCTTACACAACTTTTATGTATTAAAGGGGTTTTCCAGGATTTTACTGCTGATGACCTATCCTCAGGATAGGTCATCAGTATCTGATCGGTGGGGGTCCGACACCTGATCAGCTGTTTGAGAAGGTACAGGCGCTCCTGTGAGTGCCGCTACCTTCTCGCAGCTTACCAAGCACAACGCCATACATTGTAGAGTGGCTGTGCTTGGTATCCTGCTCAGCCCTATTCTTGAATGGGGCTGAGCTGCCCCTAGGTCATGTGACCGATGAACGTGACGTCGCTGGCCTAGGAAAAGCTGAGAGAAGGCCTCGGCGCTCACAGGAGCACCGGTGCCTTCTCAAACAGCTGATCGGCGGGGGTCCTGTGTGTGGGACCCCAACTGATCAGATACTAATGAAATATCCTGAGGATAGGTCATCAGTAGTAAAATCCTGGAAAACCCCTTTAATAAAGTGTCTTTTTGCATTGGCTTACTTTTTTTCCCACTGTTTGGTATAGCACGGTAGATCACGCTATTCCATGCAGAGGCACAACATAAAATAATGTATGCATACACAGTATATTCACAGCCTTACATCAGTGTCATAAGTTAGGAAACCTGATAGAAGGTTTACACAAAGAGTTTACACAGAGCCTAAAGGGCCCTTTACACAGGCCAAGAATCCCAAAGATGATTGCTTACGAGCATTCATAGGAACGTACATCAGCTATTATCTGATGGTGTAAATATACCACTGATTACCCGATAAACGAGCAAAACGATTGTTCGTCGGTAATTCGATTGTTTGTGCTCACACAAAAATTATCATTTACTGGCAGCAGATCGTGCTGTGTAATCTCACTCTGCTGGTAGCAAACAAGTCTGTATGGGGACTTGTGGTGGTATTAGTGATTGCCCCTCCCCATACTGTGGAGGGGATCATTGCATGTAAATGAAGCACTCTCCTTTGTTGACAAGCAGGCGATTGTCTGGAAGGAATGCTTCCTTCCCAACAGTCTGCTGCTCTGTCGTCCCGTGTAAGAAAATTACCAAAGATATCAACAGGAGTACGTAAGCAACCGCAATGAATTACATTTAAGGGGTTGATATTGATGGACTATCCTCAGGATGGTTTATGGATTATCCTCAGTACCAATTCTGATGCTGGAACTACAAGGACAACCCTTTTAAAGGTGTTTTCCCACAAAAAATATTCTATATTTAACCAGCACTTGGATAACCTGCCGTTTGTCCTTTTTCTAAATTCTCTGTTCAGCTCACTGAGGTTGGGGAGATCTCTGGATCCATGTGAGGTATGGTGCTGATTCTAGGTTTGTTAGAAAGAGATTGGCATATGATGTCTGATTTTCATTTTGTATATTACTCATAGGATAACTCCTTTAACTATACGATCATAACTATAAAATGCTATTTCTATTCAATGGCATTATTGGGATTTTACAGTGGATTTATTACCTGTTAGTTTCGTAAAGCAATTTTCTTCTTGCATTGTTGTTGGTCCTATAAAATATGAAAAATAAGCTTTGTGTACAATATTCATCCATTTTAGGATGGATACATGGAATAAATACATTTGAAAAAATAGAAAGGAAATGTAGCAGCTACAATACATTTTCTTAATGATACTGTTATATGGTTTTGCTGTGAAACAATGTTCAATTGCAATCCTATTGTGAGATACGTAGGTCCAATGACAGCTTCTTTCCCACAGTGCTAGTTTCCCTAGTTAACATTCCATGTCGGGACAATTACTTGGGGCAAAACGAAAATGGCATCTGAAGTGGTTATTACTTTCTTTCCCACATCTATAGACATGAGAAAAATAGATCACTCGGCTTGAATTTGCCATTTTGCTCAATTTTATTGTGGTTTTGAAAAGAAAGTTTGGAACACTTTCTGGGCACTTTCTGTTACTTGTGTTAAAGGAAAATGTATCAGATCACTTAATATTTTTCACTAATTAAAACTAGATAATGAAGCTTACTCCTTTTTTCTAATTGGTTTTTATTTTCTGATTGTAGATTATTTTCTGTACATGATTATGGGCCAGACATCTTGCCCGAGCTGCAGTTAACAGAATTTAGAGATATGCTTTACAGTAGCCACATGGACCATAGGACACAATAGAGAATATATTTTCATTGACCTATACTGGACATTTTTCTAGACATGCTCTCTGACCTGCAAAAAGTCAATGGGTGGTGGGCTGTAAACATTACATTTTGTGAACAGTGTGATCCTTTGTTACCTATAGAGCCAACTCAAAAAAAATTGTAAAAATATAGCTGAATGAATAGCAAATTAATTGCGGGGGGGGGGGGGGGCGTAACACATGTTTAAAAAAAACTGAAAAATGAAAAATTATATACATCTAAAAAATTATAACAAAAATGTAGATAAATACACTTTATACACTACTCACAAAAAGTTAGGGATATTTGACTTGTGGGAGAAATTTCAGGATGAACCTAAAATGCACTCTATCCTTTACAGGTGAACTTAATGTGACCTTCTCTAAACTTTTGAATGCACATGTCCAGCTGTTCAGTGTTTCAGTACTTTTTGCACAACTTACTGTTCTCTATCAAGAAGCTTAACGGCAAAATTCACAGCAGGTGTTTGATCCATGAATCGCCCAATACTGTACATTTCCTGGTTCAAATAAAATTGGTATTTAAACTGTCCTCCTCATCATGCTGCTCACATTTTCGACATCATGAGACCAAGACGACACCTCACAATTGATTAACAGTACCTCGTCATTGCGAGTACCCCACAACCTCAATGACCTGAGAGCCGCCCTTCAAGAAGAGTGGGATACCATGCCTCAGCAGATAATAAGTCTACTTGTGAACAACATGAGACGTCGTTGTCAAGCTGTAATTGATGCTAAAGGCCACATGACAAGTTATTGAGACACTGACATTTTTGTGGGGTATACCCAGCACTGGTGTTGGCTTTTGTTTCAATAAATGCTTTTACTTAAATGCCCTACTTTCATGATATCACTGTAGCATGAACGTGTTACCTTTTCCATAAATTTCACCTGAAAGCCAAATATCCCTAACTTTTTGTGAGTAATGCAACTTTAAAAACAGAGAGAAAATGAAAAGTGATATGTTCAACTGTGAAATACTACAAATGAGGTGAAAGTACCACCAAAATCAGAGAATCACCTTATAATGCAGTATTCAAAAACCTTAACTAAACAAAATACCCTTCTAGGAATTAAAATGTCAACAAGAGATCAACGTAGTTGACAAAACCACCTTATCTACTTAGCACTACTCCCATTCAATTAACCCTTTAGCTACCAGTGCCATACATGTATGATGCTGGAGCGATGGGTAAACATGGCGCCCGCTCACAACTGCAGTGGGCGCCATGGCCAGCGGGTCTCCACTGTTTCAAACACCAGAGACCCATTGCTAATGGCAATAATCTTGATCATGGTCATTAAAGCCTTTAGATGTCGTGATCAAGTGTGGGCTTCTTACTGGCATCCCCTGCGGCCAATGAGGAAATTGATTTCAATACGCTGGGTCTCTTTGAAGAGACCCAGGGTATTCAAGCTGCAATTCTTGTGTTGGACAGCAGGTGTTTCTTCTAGCTATTACTTCTGCTAGGAGAGTGGGTGAGATTCAGACATTCTCCTGTAGGCCTCCCTATTTGTCCGTCTTAGATGACCGGATTATTCTGAAGCTCCATCCTTCCTTTCTACCAAAGGTAGTGTCTAGATTTCATTGTCATCAAGAAATCTGTCTCCCGTCCTTCTGCCAGAACCCGACCTCTGAGAAAGAGAGGGAATTTCACATGTTGGATGTGCGCAGATGTGTACTTTGCTATTTGAAGAAAACAGAAGACTTTAGGGTTTCTGATCGTTTATTGCTGCAATTTCAGGGAAAGAACAGAGGCAATGGGGCAAGTAAACCTACAATCTGTAGATGGATAAAGGCGGCTATATCCACCTCTTATGCTACTAAAGGCGTTGAAGTGCCTGAGGGACTAAAAGCTCATTCCACCAGAGCTATGGCGGCTTCCTGGGCTGAAGGTGCTGCGGCCACACTTGAGCAGATATGCAAAGCAGCCACATGGTCCTCTCCTTGCACATTTTTCAAGCATTATAAACTTAATGTATTCTCAAACTCTGATTTATCCTTCGGAAGTAAGGTGTTGTCTGCAGTAATCCCACCCTAAGGAATAATTTCTCTGTTAATCCTCCTATGGTGCCGCTGTGGAGGTGATGGGGAAAGATGATAATTACACTTACCAGTAATTTGATTTCCCTTAGCCTCCACAGCGGCACCGGCTTTCCCTCCCATTATGTGATTCTTTCATTATAAGGCGAGATGTCGTAAAATATTTTTTGTTCTGTCGATTGATTAATAAACTGTATGTTTGCATCCTACAAGGGTCTCTGAAATTAACTGAAAGGTAAGAGGAGGGGCCTACTTTTAAAGGTTCTCAGATGTTGTTTCCTGTCCCTGGGAGCAATTCAGCTATTATCATGCTTCTCTATGAAACATGATTGAATAAAAAAAATTGTCTTGTAGCCTCAAACACTGGCTACAAAAACATTTAAAAAAGTAAAAAACTGCAATAAAAATTTAATTCACCCCCCTTTCCGTAGAATTTAAAAAAAAAAAAAAAAAATATATATATATATATATATATATATATATACATCATGGGTATCACCGCATCCAAAAACGCTCGTACTAAAAAGGAAAAAAGGGTCAAAATCGCTAATTTGCTATTTTTTCATTGCATCTCTTACCCCCAAAAAATGTTATAAAATGTGATCAAAAAGTCACACACACTCCAAAATGGTATGGCCCCCACACAACTCAGTAGACATAACTATAAAAAAGTTATGGGAGTCAGAATATGGTGATATTTAAAAATAAAGATATATTTTTGTTCAAAGTTTTAATTTATTTTACACTATTTTCACATAAAAACCACATATACCAAAAATACATATGTGGTATCGTTAATCATACTGACCCAGAGAATGAAGGGCACAGGTCAGTTTTGGTGCAAGGGGAACGCCTTAGGGAAAAAAACTCGAAAAACAGTGGAGGAATTGAGTTTTTTTTTTTTCAAATTCCACCCAATTTGGAATTTTTTCCCCGCTTCCCACTACATAGTATGAGATATTAAATGATGGAATTAGAAAGTACAACTTGTCCCGCAAAAAACAAGCCCTCATATGGATATATGAACGGAAAAATAAAAAAGTTATGCCTCAAGGAAAATAGGGAAGAAAAATTAAAACGCATAAATGAAAAAACCTCCGGTATCCAAGGGGTTAAAGGGCATATGTCTACAGATTTCTACCTATGACACTGGCTGATCTATTACATGTGCACTTGACAGCTGAAGGCATCTTTGTTGGACCCATGTTCATATGTGCCCGCATTGCTGAGAAAAATGATGTTTTACTATATGCAGATGAGGGTGTTGGTGTTACACCTAGAGACTCTGCTCTCTCTGCAACTGCCACGCCCTATTTTCAAGTAAATATCCAAGAAAAATTCACTTTGAGGGGCTTACATAATAGAAAGCACCCATAAATTACCCAATTTTAGAAACTACAAAATTGATCTTAGGTGTTCCATGAGAATTAAAGGAAAATGGAGGTGAAATTTTAAAATTTCACTTTTTTGAAGATTTTCCATTTCAATCTATTTTTTCAATGTTTTACAGAAACCCCCATATGTGGTTCTAAACTGCTATATGAACACACTGCAGGGTGTGGAAAACCCCAAAAAGAGACCCTCATTTTATAAACTACACCCTTAGGGCTCATGCACATGGCTGTTGTACCCCCCATCACAGACCCATTCAAGTGGTGTTTCTGGCCATGCCTCCGCACCGTGCTGCGCAGCCTAGTATCAGAGAACATGGTGCGCGCTGCTGTCAGCGCGCTCCATGTTCCCTCAGCAGCACAGGGGAGAAGGAAGCAGTCTCTCCCTCCCCCATGTGATGCTGCTGCCACCAATCTGAGAGGAAAGGAGAGGGGGAGGGCGCACTGCGCCACCAATGAGAGGGACGGAGGAGGTGGAGGGCGCACTGTGTCACCAATGAGAGGGACGGAGGAGGGGAGGGCGCACTGCGCCACCAATGAGAGGAGCGGAGCAGCGAGAGGGGGAGGGCGCACTGCGCCACCAATGATGAGAACTATGTTTAATACAAGTACAGGAGGCGGGTGCCGGCGCAGGATCACATAGCCGGCACCCGACCTGTATTATAGAGAGCTCCCATACGCCTCAGTTAACCACTCAGGTGTAGCGCCTGAGGGGTTAACTACCGCTATAATACAGGTCGGGTGCCAGCTATGTGATTCTGTGCCGGAACCCGCCTCCTGTACTTGTATTAAACATAGTTATGTACATTGGTGGAGCAGTGCACCCTTTCCCCCAGCCTTCCCCCAGTTATTAGTCTCATTGGTCACAGGTGAACCCCCCCACTCCCTTCATTGGTGGCAGTGGTAGTGGCTCCGATCGCTTACCATGGCAACCAGGACGCTACTGAAGTGAGTGTAAAGTCCTATTCACCCTAATAGAGCTCTATTAGGGTGAATAGGACAAGAGTTCTAGTGCCTAAGGGGGCTAATACTTTTTAGGCATTTTGAACAGGGCGCCCAGCAAATTGTGGAAAACATGCCGAGCGGCATCCGTGGTATTGCGGATCCGCATTTTTGCGTATGAGCAATACTACGGCCGTCTGAATGGCCTCTTAATCACCCCCTTCCCCAATTTTACATATAAAATATATTAACAATAAATAAACATTTTACATATTGCCACGTCCGAAAAGTCCAAACTATTAAAATATTTTAAAAATCTCCTATGCGGTGAACACGTAACAGAAAAAATAAAATAAAATCCGCACAATTCGACATTTTTTGGTCACCTTGTCCCCCCAAAAAATAGGATAGGACTGTTCTATTATGGGCCAGACTTTCCATCTTCTCCTCCAAGTCTTTTTTTTTATTATAATTATATGTATTTAAATTTGGCGACTAAAAATTTTATTTGGCTCCTAAATTTTTCAGTTCAGAATCCAATGGCTTCTAGGTATTTTTTTACTCTGGAGCACTGGGTCACTGGGAGCTGGGCCTAATAGACTTCCATAGCTGGCAGGCCCCAAGGCATTTGTAAGGCCTCGGAGGTTATCGCATCACAGGAAGCCAATGGGGTGAGAGAAGGAGGCCTCTGTAAACTGCTTTGATGCGGCAGTCAGCATTAACAATGGCATCTAAGGGGTTAATCTGCCGACATTGGAGTTTTTACAGCTATGCCGACGGATACAGCCAGATACTAACAGACGGGTCCCTGATCGGGCAAGCACAGCTTCTGCACCTTTGCCATGTATGGCGAAGGTAGGTAATGGGTTAAATATCTTACTGGTTTACAAATAGTAAACCATAAAAATACATATTAGGTATCACTGCAATTATTAGGACCAGTAAAAAAAAACTAAGGGGCGTTTTAGACACCGGTCTTAATAAAGCCCTAAGCTGTCTTACGTTTAGACCTTTTTCTACGCCTAAAACAGGCATAGAAAATAAGGAATCCCCGCCACGCCTAGAGTTTTAGACCTGGTGAGAGTGTGGAGAAGTCACAGTTTTGTGCGCCCGAAATACGCCTAATATTAGTGTATTTCAGTATAATAAATGACCCCCTAAGTGACTGCTGGTGCTGTTCTTATTTCTTTCTTGCATACATTCTGTATAGTGGTGTATTTACTATGGAGGCAGACCACACTGCTACTATGGAGCCCATGGAGCAGGGTGGGGAGGGTTACAGTGCTTAAAGGGGTTGTTCCATTTACAGCATATTGGTACGGATATGCCATAAACGTCTGATAGGTGTAAGTGACGGGTCACACCGCTGGGAACTGTTCCTACCTCAACAACGAGGTCCGAAGCACGCTCAACTATTTTCCGAAATATCACAGCAGTGAATGGAGAACTAGCCACATATACGCAGCATGCTGTCCGTCTATGGTGGTTCCCTTCCTGAGATAGGAGAAGGTTCCAGATTTGGGGACCACACCTATCGGATATTTATGATATATCCATATCGATATGCAATAAATGTGTCCGCAAATTGCGGATCCGCAAAAAAAACGGATGACGTTCCGTATGGCATCCGTGTTTCCGTTTTTTTTGCGGATCCATTGTAACAATGCCTATCCTTGTCAGCAAAACGGACAAGAATAGGACATGTTCTATCTTTTTTGCGGAACGGAAATACGGACATACGGAAACGGAATGCACACGGAGTACCTTCCGTTTTTTTGCGGACCCATTGAAATGAATGGTTCCGCATACGGTCTGCAAAAAAAACGGAACGGACACGGAAACAAAATACGGTCATGTGAATGAAGCCTTCTTCAGCCCTGTGGAAGGAAGATATTTTGATGAATACTTATGTGTCCATCGTGCGGCCTCTTCTGCGCTCAAACAGCAACTGTACATCAGGGTAAATAAATGCTGTTCATACACTAAATAATTTAGATGAATAGATTATTTTTATCTCCTTTTCTACATGAATATCTCTCTTGAGGAGATGAATTCTCAAGTACGTTTACCCTTATACCAGCTGTGGGTATTCTCACCTCAGTCACAAAACCTTTTTCTGACAGGACCTCAGACTAGTGCACTTCCTTCTCTCAGCTCTACAGCCTTCCAAATGTCTGAGGGAATGATTCCTTACTCTGCCTAGCAACAGCTGATAACATCAGCAGCTTTGATTGGATTCACTGTGAAAGGAAACCTTTGCCTATTCGTCAATCCATATAAAGTCATTTTTCTGTCAGTTGTGGGGATACTGTGCACTTCTAATGAAAGGCACCATATACAGGGAAGGCAGCCAGCTAGAGTTACAGTATAAACTCTTTCTGCCAGCAGCCTTCACTAGCTTGTAATATGAATATATAGGGCTCTTTCACACATGCCAAAGGTACTGTCTTTGTGCTATGCAGCAGAGCCACACGGTTTACCTGAAACTGCACATCGCGTGTATGCAATATGTTTTAGTCGTGCAGCATTTCACGTGTACGGTAGTAACAAACACTGCACTTCCAAAAGCTGAGACATAAACGTACCCACCACAGCACAGCAGGGGTCTGAAAAAAATGTGCTGATATGCAGTTTTACCATAAATTTGTGTCATTTTGAAATTGTTAACCGCTTCAACACCCTGCAATTTTACATTTTCCACTCCCGGCTTTCACAGAGCCATAACTTTTTTATTTTTCCGTTCACATAGCCATATGACGGCTTGTTTTTTGTGGAACAAGTTGTACTTTTTAATGCCAATGTTTTCTATTGCATACAATGTAGTGGTAAGCTGGAAAAAAAATGTAAATGGATTGGAATTAGAAAAAAAACACAATTCCACCAGTTTTGTTTGGGTTTTGTTTTTATGGTGTTCCCTATGCGATAAAATTGACCAATTACCTTCATTTTCCAGGTCAGTATGATTACCACATCTATATAGTTTTTCTTGTGTTTTAGTACTGAAAAAAATAAAAACTTACTATAATATTTTTTTTTTCATCTCCATATTCTGAACCCCATAAGTTTTTTATAGTTACCTTTACGGAGCAGTGGTGGCTCATTTTTTGCATGACGATCTTTAGTTTTTATTGATACCATTTTGGAGTGTGCATGACATTTTGTTCACTTTTTATTTAACTTTTTTGGGAGGTGAAGTGACAAAAAAATGGTGAATCGTCCATTTTGATTTTTGTTTCCATCACGCCGTTCGCCTTAACTCATTGGCGACCGCCCACTGTCTTTAGACGACGGGCGGCGCGAGTCCTTAGTCTGTAGTGCCGTCTAAAGATGGCGCTGCAGAAAAGGGGTGTCAGGGAGCCTCCGGACCGGGCCAGCAGCGGGGATCCGGCTGTGCCCAGGTGCCGGACCCCTGCTGAATGCACCAGCATCGGTGAAAACACTGATGCCGGCGCATTAACCCTTCATGTGTCGCGGTCAGCGCTGACCGCGGCACGTGAGGCGTGCGGCAGGGTGTGCCGCTTTCAGGATGGCGAGCGGGGGCCATCAGGTCCCCGTGCTGCTGTGACGGGGACCCGATGGCTTAGATAGCAGCCCGATGCCTTCCTTAGGCATCATGGCTGCTATCCCTGCGAGCCTGTGCGATCCAGCCCCCTGGATCGCACCGGAAAAATAAATAAAAGTTTCAAGTTACAAAAAACGCCATTTTCCCCCAAAAAGTTTTAAAAAAATTGTAAAAAAAAAGTAAAAAAAGAAAGGTATACATATTAGTGTTGAGGTGGACTTAAACCTGTCCTTCCTGGAATTCAGTCAGTCATTCCGAATTGTTTTGAACACGGGTGCACACAATAATTAAGGACAAAACACAGACTTATGATTCCAGTATTGAGTCCTTTGGCCGTGCTTTTGTGGCAAAATCATTACAGCCTCTGGCTTTTCCTTTATTAACACACGTACTTATTCGATACAAAAAGGAAAGGGGGGCGTAAGCATGCAAATAGCAAACAATATCATTCTTGATTGGATAGAAGTTGCATTCCATTCTACGTCATTAGCCTGAAAAAGTCATATTGATAAGAGTACGGGGGCCATCTTGGACTAGTTAAATATATATACATATATTACACGCAAGCTTTATAAAAGTTACAAAGTATAAAAATATAAGTATATAAAGGCACATTTGTTCTTGTCTCATCACATTATCCAGGATATTGAATTCACATTATCCTGAAGACGTGGGAAACTCAGGATTTGCAATAGAATACATTACATTAAGTCCATATACCTCGACAGTCCCCCCTAAATACTGATGTTTTCCACGTCTGACCCTACCTAAACAATACCAGGATATAGACATTCTATACAGCTGCATAAGCATTTACAAAGCTGAGACATATATATATATATATTTGTATAGCATTAAATACATGTATATACAAATGACATAACACTGTGAGGGGAAAATTCAGTATTTCTACCGGTCTACCTTCACAGTCCCCCCTAAAGACTGAATTTTTCCCTAATCTTTGATTTTCTAATTGTCAAGAGTGTCTAGACCGACATGAGGGAAAATGTAGTCTTCACCAAGGCTGAAACCCAACAGGCACCCCCCTATGTACTTGGGCTTATCCTAATCATTTGACAGAAACCTATTTGTGGACCATTGGATTTCTAAAAAAAACAAAAACTGTGTGTTGGACTAACAAGAAGTGTCTCTCCGTGGTCGTTTCCTCTTCGATCTTCTTGGATAATAACAAAAGTTTTTGGTGCAAAGTCAATTGTCCATCACGTAATGCTTGTTATTATGAAGTGCAGTCTATGACCCCTCCTTATGTATGTGAAGGGGTTGCAGGTGTAGGTGTCAGTGTAGATGTTAGAGCCTCTTATCAGTGGGTGATAAACAGTCTGTTACCTTGACTGTGGGAGGAGCTTTAACACAAGAACCTCCCACCCTCACTGGTCTGCATCAGCTCTGCTGGTTAGGCACACAGATTTCCGTTAAGGTCCACCCCTGGACAGCCATAGTACGAACAGCAAGGCCTTGTTCAGCATGGCAGACCCGTGGTCGAAGCCGTTTCTTGTTGGGTGACAGGTTACTGACAACTGTGTCTTACCACACCTTGTAGACTGGACGTAGCAGCTCCTGGACTTTCCCCGAGGTTGTTAGTCCCAGCTCTTTTTAGCTGCACACAGGAAAGATGCACCGGAACAGTTCCTCACAATCAAAAAGTCAACTCAAAAAACTCAGTTCATGTTAGAATAAGCCGTTGATGAGATGGTTTCCTCTCCATCATTGATCAAATAAACAAATGTCCTTAGAACTTTTGTCAGTCCAACACTGTATGCAAATAACACTTACCAATGAGACCAAAGAGGTCTTCTGTCAAATCAAAATGGACTTTTGTGAGACTCTAAATCTGGTCTAATTAAAGGATACTTCAAAACAAACTCTCATTATTTTTTTTTTTTTTACAAATAATCCTGCATATTTCAATACATTAATCAATGCCAATACCCGGGTATCTTGTGTAATGTAAACCTTTTGGACCAAATAAAACACAATACCATTAATATTTTATTAATAACCAACCTTCTTGAGATACCTAACGATGTTTGATGTTTACAAAATGTGTGATATTGTGTATTCTGCACATTTTGTAGCAGTACCCAACTTTTCTGGATGTGGAAATGTTTGGACTTTTTTTTCTTCCTTTGAATGAACAGAGTACTCGTAACTAGGAGATGTGCACAAGGGCTGTCTTTGTACCTGTGACGTCAGCATTGTCCTCCTCCCTCCCCCCTTAGTCCACACTGTGAGCTTCCCTCTTTGAGTCAGTCTTGTCTTGGTTGTCCATGAGGTCAGATCTCTGATGTTAGTACATTAGACATACAACAAGTCGACAAAAAGCAAACATAGAAACAAACAGATCTGACAATACAGACACAAAACATGAAGGGCCCATAAACGTTTCATTGCCTTGTTTTCAAAAATAAAATGTAGAGTTTGGTCAAAATATTTGGTACCAAGGAAAAATAAAAATCCCCAATGCGCATATAAAGAAAAACAAATGTAGTACATCATACACATTCCTTCATTTTCTCTGCTGCATCCACGTACAGTCCACACACAAGTACAACTTCAAGCTACATTCATTCACATTCCACTGAATGAGTCAACTCTCAGAGACACAGCTTTCCTGGATACGGATACACACAGAAAACCATCCTGTACGGAGGGGGTAGAAAGAAACATTAAGTGAATCAATTGCTGGCACATAATACCATTGTCTTCGGTTGTTCACTCCTACAACACATTGTTAAACTATTGTCTCGACTCTTGGACATTTACAAGCTGCTAGAAAGAGAAAAACAAAGTTATTAATTTATAAAATCTCTGATTTCTAATTAAACAATATTAATTAATTACAGTTATATTTATATCCTTCATTTACTAAGTCGAGTACTCGTTGTGCTTCTACTTGCATCTATGTGCATTGTTTCCCACTTGTAGCCGTGTCATGGAGAATACCAGTAACTAAGATGGCCGCTGGGCGGGGACTGATGTTCCCTCAGTTAAGATGGCTACCTGGAAAGGAAGTTGCAGGAGTTAAGATGGCCACCGGAGTGGGAATGGGATTAGTTAAGATGGCTGCTGGGACGGAAATTGGGACGCGTAGGACGTGCCATCTTGTGTGATAACTGAATACAAGGAGGTGAACCGCGGGCGTGGTTTTGGCACTGACGTACTTTACAGGTCCACCCCTCTGAAGAGGGAGATTGAGGGGACTGTGATATGGCGGGGGATGTGTCTGCGGGAGCACGGTTGGGTCCTCCTGTACCATCTTAGGGGCCGTGCTGACAGCATGTAAAAGTAATCATTTGTCTTTTCATTATACATTTCTGCCCAGACTAATTTCTTATATTTAATAATTTTCCGCTGATGCTCGCATTGTTTTCTTTTCATAAAATCTAGAATATAATGTAAATTCAAGGCCGAATGTCCAGTATTCACTCCTTTTTGGCCTAATGCCAGAACACTTCCCTGTGAGCGATGATTTCTTCCATTCTCAACTTAACCCTTAATTTGGCCTCATCATCACATCAGTAGAGCAGATATCGCTCACAGTAAACTTGGCTGTGTGACCTTCATCTACTAGTCGGTTCTCTGGCAGCATACAAGGTCAGATTTCTGGTCCACACAGACATAACAAGTGGATTATCATAGTCATAAATTCCAAAAGGGGGGGCTGAAACTGCAAACTGCAGGAGACACAAAGCTGAACTAACACTGAAGAAAATCCTTTTTTTTTCCCCATTGTCTCACTTTAGGAGCCAAATCCGCAATTTTGCAGCTTTCTATAAGTCACTTACATATTACCCTTCTAACCAACTTCTCTTTCCCTTTAATACACTTTCCACAGTCCATCTTTTTTTTTTTTTTCTGATTTGAAGCAGTTCTATAGAAGGCTCTTGCTACATCGATCAAACCTTCACTGGGCTGTAATCTGCCTCCTGGAGGCATCCCAATTATCTTAAACAAGCTTTTCACATCCTTTACATATCTTTTTGCCTTCTTTGTTCCACCAGACTGACAGCATTCTGAGCACCAGCCAGGAGACTGTGCTGTCTTTTGAACACTTGAAGCATATCTTACAGTGCCCTATTGGCGCGGCCGTTTTCGCCAACCTGAGTTAACCGTCCTCCGAATAGCCAATAAATCACGGGGGGAGGGGAAAGAGAAACACACTACGATTTCCCCGGGGAGAGAGAAACACACTACGATCTCCCCAATTTACACGCCGACTCAAGCGGCTAAACTTCAAACTTCAAACTGCAATCATCACTTCGCCCGTGAGGGAGTTGCAACAATGGGCACGACGGTTACCACTCAGCGCACTAACTAACAACCTAACAACTAACTAACTGGTCTGAGACTCGGGTAACTTGTCGGTATACCCCAGGCTCGCGCTCCGGGTAACTTGCTGGTATACCCAGGCGCCACCAAAACCCCGAGGCGCGCGCTCCGGGTAACTTGCTGGTATACCCAGGCGCCGCCCAAATAACTACTCTAACGTGTTAGGCGCACGCTCTGGGTAACTTGCTGGTATACCCAGGCGTCACCTAAATCACTACTCCAACGTGTTCTCACAGATTCCGCTGCCAGTATGGGTCCCTAACATGATCTGACTGAATCCCCACGTGACCTTTCCTGAGGGGCTGTAGGTTTCCGGAATCCCCGGCGGAGACCACCAGGCGTCTGCACATGACGTTTCACTCAGGCCCCACAAAACCTAAACCCCAGACTACCACTACCCCCTCAAGCCACAGGCAAGCCATCACATACAATGTATATGTAACTTACCGTGGTCCGTTGGGGTGATCAGTCCCCTTCGGGAGGGAGTGGTGCCCGTGGCATCGGTCGAAGTTTGGGACGCTGAGTGCTGGTGCTCCTTTCAGGGATCCCATCCTCGTCGCCAACTGTTGAGGTGGACTTAAACCTGTCCTTCCTGGAATTCAGTCAGTCATTCCGAATTGTTTTGAACACGGGTGCACACAATAATTAAGGACAAAACACAGACTTATGATTCCAGTATTGAGTCCTTTGGCCGTGCTTTTGTGGCAAAATCATTACAGCCTCTGGCTTTTCCTTTATTAACACACATACTTATTCGATACAAAAAGGAAAGGGGGCGTAAGCATGCAAATAGCAAACAATATCATTCTTGATTGGATAGAAGTTGCATTCCATTCTACGTCATTAGCCTGAAAAAGTCATATTGATAAGAGTACGGGGGCCATCTTGGACTAGTTAAATATATATACATATATTACACGCAAGCTCTATAAAAGTTACAAAGTATAAAAATATAAAAGTATATAAAGGCACATTTGTTCTTGTCTCATCACATTATCCAGGATATTGAATTCACATTATCCTGAAGACGTGGGAAACTCAGGATTTGCAATAGAATACATTACATTAAGTCCATATACCTCGACATTAGATATCGCCGCGTCCTTATCGACCGGCTCTATAAAAATATCATGTCATCCACCCCGCCAGGTGAACGCAGTGAAAAAAAAAACTGTGCCAAAACAGACATTTTTTGGTCACCTTCCCTTACAAAAAGTGTAATAGCAGGCGATCAAAAAGGCGTATTTAACCCAAAATGGTACCAATCAAACCGTTATCTTGTCCTGCAAAAATGATACCCTACTTGAGACAATCGCCCGAAAAATAAAAAAAATATGGCTCTCAGAAAATAGCAACACAAAAAAAAAGATTTTATTCTGTTCAAAAATGCATCTAATGTGTAAAACTTTCCAAAAATAAAAATGTTAGACATATTGGGTATTGCCGCGTCTGTAACAACCTGCTCTATAAAAATATTACATGAGATGGCCCCCCAGGTGAATGCTGCAAAAAAAAAAAAACTATGCCAAAATAGCCATTTTTTTCTCTCTTGCCTCACAAAAAGTGTAATAGCAGGCGATCAAAAAGGCGTATTTAACCCAAAATGGTACCAATCAAACCGTCATCTTGGCCTGCAAAAATGATACCCTACCTGAGACAATCGCCCGAAAAATAAAAAAAAATATGGCTCTCAGAAAATAGCAACACAAAAAAAAGATTTTATTCTGTTCAAAAATGCATCTAATGTGTAAAACTTTCCAAAAATGTTAGACATATTGGGTATCGCTGCGTCCGTAACAACCTGCTCTATAAAAGTATTACATGAGATAGCCCCCTAGGTGAGTGTTGTAAAAAAATTTTTTAAAAACTAAGCCAAAACAGCCATTTTTTTCCCTTTTGCCTCACAAAAAGTGTAATAGCAGGCGATCAAAAAGGCGTATTTAACCCAAAATGGTACCAATCAAACCGTCATCTTGTCCCGCAAAAATTGATACCCTACCTAAGACAATCGCCCAAAAAAATTAAAAAATATGGCTCTCTGAAAATGGCAGCACATAAACAAGATTTAATTCTTTTCTAAAATGCATCTAATGTGTAAAACTTAACAATAATAAAAATGGTAGACATATTGGGTATCGCCGCATTCGTAACAACCTGCTCTATAAAAATATCACATGACTTGCCCCCTCAGGTGAATGCTGTAAAAAAATGCTAAAAAAAACTATGCCAAAACAGCTATTTTTTCACCTTGACTCACAAAAAGAGTAATACCAAAAGTCTTATGTACCCCAAAATGGTACCAATGAAAACCTCACCTCATCCTGCAAAAAATGAGCCCCCACATAAGACAATAGCTCAAAAAAATAAAAATCAATGGCTCCTGCAAACCACTCCATCAAAATCTGTGTTGTAAAATCCACATGGCGCTCCTTCTGTTCTGAGTCCTGCCATGTGCCCCCACATCAGTTTACCACAACATATGGGGTGTTGCCGTATTCAGGAGAAAATGGGGAACAAATTATGGGGTGCTTTTCTCCTGTTACCCCTTATGCAAATAAAAAACTTGGGGCTAAAGCAACATTTTATTGGAAGAAATGAAACTTTTCATTTTCACAGCCAAGTGTTTCCAAATTCCGTAAAACGCTTTGGGGGTCAAAGTGGCCAGTACCCCCCTTAATATATTCGTTGAAGGGTGTAGTTTCCAAAATGGGGTCACTCTTTGAGGGTTTCCACTGTAGGGGGTACATCAGGGTCTCTCAATTACAAAATGGTGCCTAAAACTATTCTAGCAAAATCTGCCTCCAAAATCCGTATGGCGCTCCTTTCCTTCTGACCACTGCCACAAACCCATAGAGACGTTTACCACCACATATGGGGTATTTCTGTAAACTGCAGAATCAGAGCAATGTATATTGAGGTTTAGTTTGCTGTTAACCCTTGCTGTGTTGCAAGAAAAAATGATTAACATGAATAATCTACCAAAAAAGTGAAATTTTGAAATTTCACCTCCATTTTCCTTTAATTCTTGTGGAACACCTCAAGGGTTAACAAAGTTTGTAAAAGCAGTTTTTTATAATTTGAGGGGTGTAGTTTCTAAAATGGGGTCATTTATGGGGGTTTTCATTATGTAAGCCCCTCAAAATCACTTTATATCTGAATTGGTGCTTTAAAAAAATGGTTTTGGAAAATTTGGTGAAAATTTGAAAAATGGCTTCTAAACTTCTAAGCGTCTAATGTCCAAAAAAAGTAAAATGATATTTATAAAATGATGCCAACATAAAGTTGACATATGTGGAATGTAAAATAATAACTATTTTTGGAGGTATTACTATTTATTTTGAAAGTAGAGAAATTGAAATTTGGAAATTTGCAAATTTTTCCAAATTTTTTGTAAATTTGTTATTTTTTTTATAAATAAAAGTGAAATATTTTGCCACAAATTTACTACTGTCGTGAAGCACAATATGTGACGAGAAAACAATCTCAGAATGGCCTGGATAAGTAAAAGCGTTCCAAAGTTATTACATAAACTGACACATGTCAGATTAGCAAAAATCAGTCTGGTCACGAAGGTGCAAAATGGCCCGGTCATTAAGGAGTTAATCGGATAAATATTTTTATATTTTAATAGTGTGGGCATTTTCTGACAAAGCGATGCTCATGATGTTTCATTTTTTTATTGTTTATTTTATTCTAGGGAAAGGAAGTGATGAGAGAATTTTTATATTTTTTAAAACTTTGACTTTCTTTTAACTTCTTTTTAAGCCATTCTAGGTGACTATGACACGAAATCAGTAGATTGCATCTTGTATTCTGTAATGGATATCTATACATTACAGAATACTGAATTCAATGTATTCAGGAAGTGTTTGGCTCCCGGTTTTAGTGCTTCCAGATGCCGTTGTCACATTCTTTTTGCTGTTTTGCTGCATCTGGGCCAAATTCTGAAGGAAAATGTCAGGACATCTATCTGTGAGCTGAATATCTAAAGATGGTGAGTCAGGAAACAAGACAACGACCACAATCAAAATTTGTTCCAATAGAAATGTTGTGGAAGGACCTGACATGAGACCAGTGGCGTAGCTATAGGGGTCGCAGAGGTCGCAGTTGCCACTTGCAGGTCCTCACCGCCAATTAGGCAAGGTGCGGCGCGGCCCTGTGCACAGTTGGGGGGCGGCAGTGGGGCAGAGGGAGATGAGCGCTTCCATTGTGCAGCCTATCAGAGGCCGACTAAGGCGACGTGATGATGTCATCGCGCCGCCTGAGCCGTACAGCGCAGGACACAGGCTAGAAGAGGCCTGCATCGCATCACTGCCAGCTCCATGGAGGTAAGTTTTAGTCTTTATATTTTTTTATTGCTGCAATCACGGACCGGAGCTCTATTGGGGGCACTGGGGGCATTTGTTACTGGCACTGGAGGCATTTGCATTTGGTACTGGCACATGGGGGCACTGGGGGGCAATTGTTACTCGCACATGGGGGCACTGGGGCATTTCTTACTGGCACATGGGGGCATTTCTTACTGGCACATGGGGGGCATTTCTTACTGGCACATGGGGCACTGGGAGCATTTGTTACTGGCACATGGGGGCACTGGGGGTATTTGTTACTGGCACATCGGAGCACTGGGGGCATTTCTTACTGGCACTGGGGGCATTTCTTACTGGCACTTGGGGGCATTTCTTAATGGCACGGGAGCATTTTTACTAGCACTGGGGGCATTTCTTACTGGCACATGGGGGCACTGGGGGCATTTCTTACTGGCACATGGGGTACTGGGGGCATTTCTTACTGGCACATAATTGGGGGGGCATCTATGGGGGTGGGACACTTTTTACTGGTACATGATTTTGGGGTCGAATCAATGGGGGTAACTTCTGGCGCATTATTGGGGCGTTTCTTACTGGCACATAATTTGGGGGGCATCTATGGGTGGGGAGGACTATTTTTGCGGGGCACTATGGGGACACTTCTTACTGGTACATTATTGTGGGGCACTATGGGGACACTTACTGGCACATTATTGGGGGCACTTCTTACTGGCACATTGGAAGCATTATTATTTCTGGGGCACAGTGGGGACATTAGTACTGTTGGGGGCACTATTACTAACAAGTGCACTCTGGCAGAGAATTATTAGTTAGGACTTTGGGGGGCACTATTACTGTGGGGGCACCCTGGCACAGTATCAGCATAGCACAGTTATTTCTGGGGGGCGTTATGTTTACACTATTACGGGACACTATTTGCTGGGCGCAGTTATTTTAAGACACTGTGTGCCAATAATTATTGAAGGGCACTATCTGTGTGGTACTAGTGGCAGAGTACTGGGGGTGGTAGGATTATTTGTCCAGAAGATGGGAGGATGATGGAAAAGTAGTAAACTAAGATTTTTTTTCTGTCAAACTGCAGAGATGAGAAATGGCTGAAAATGGCGTCTGGTCTGAAAGGAGAAGATGGGGAAAGAGAACATCTACATCAGAGGAGACGTCACTGGATGTACGAGGTATGGGGCGCTTTATTAAGCTAAATTCACTTGAACGTTGTGTTTTGCAATCTGCAAATTGCGGATCCGCAAAAAAAGGATGATGTACCGTATGGCATCCGTTTTTTACCGATCCACTGTAATAATGCCTATCCTTGTCCGCAAAACGGACAAAAATAGGAACGGACATACAGATGCGGACAGCACAGAGTGTTCATTTAAGTGAATGGGTCCGCATCTGAGCAGCAAAATATGCAGATCGGAGGCTGCAAAAACAACTGTTGTGTGAATGTAGTCTTACCCTGTATATTCTGTAGTGATATACGTAATGTTAGGAGGAAAAAGGTTAGGGTGAGAATTTGGCATGGGGGGGGTTGAATTTTTGACTTGGCCCGGCAGTAAAGCTAGGTGCACCAGCGCTGAGGGAAGGGGGGGGCAAGCTGAACTCTTGCACCAGGGCCCATGAGCCTTTAGCTACGCTCCTGCATGAGACGTTCATTACAAAGTTGAAGCCATTTTGTATGGAGGAATGGGCTAAGATTTCCCCAAGCAATGTGCAGGACTAATCAACAATTACGGAAATATTTCTTGCAGTTATTGCTGCACAAGAGAGGGACATACTGAAAGCAAAGGTTCACATACGTTTGCCACTCACAGACATGATATTGGATCATCTTCCTTTATAAATAAATGACCAAGTACAGTATAATATTTTTGAAACAACACTATCCAGATTAAAGATTCACTCTTGTGACACAACACGGTGCAATAAATAAAAGGAGTGGTCTTACCATTTACCAATCCCAACATGATTCCTTGGTTGAAGTCACCAATTCACAATTCATCAGGGGACTGATGTGAGAGTAGAGAGAGACCAGCATTGATTCTCCATCTGGGCCGCAATAGTTGGCTCACTGAGTGCCAAAGTGTACAGCAGTACTCAGTAGCCGCGACCGGTGAGGCGTATGGCATCCACCACGCTGAGTTTCCCGCGTGGGTTCAAATGCACCACCGGCATCTCCATGCTCCACCCCCCGAATACGTCAGCCAGGAGGAGAACGCGCACATAGCGAGAGGGTGCGCATGCGCCCGGTACGTCACAAACCTACGTCACGCAGCGCATCATCCCGCTGGGCGGAGGTTGGGGGATCTTGGGCAGTGACGTGTGAGCAATAGTCACGTACCCAGGTTTTAACTGGTTACCCTTAATTATATTTTGTCTTGGTATAATATTTTTGATAAAGGACTTACATATGGCTTTTTTGTATATGCGTAAATAACAAGACATTGCTCATCTGAGGTATGGTATCATAAATGAGCATTACACTTCATTTCTTCATACAGAAATTTATTTTTTATTTTTTATAAATAGTCATACAGTACATGCATGGTTTAAGCAGCTTTCTATTGCATTAGACAGAATTAAAACGCTACTTAATTTGTTTTAACACAGAGATTATGGGAATGATTGTGGTGTGTACATTTCAGAATGCAGTAATTGTGAAGTATCAAAGTATCTTACACATAATGTTCATGTTATTTTGTTGTTCATATCATACCTGGGAATAAAGGAACACTAAACATAGAAAAAACACAAAAATTGTATAAAACCCTCCATTAATCCCATCCTTTCAACTGTTTGACAGGCAAGTGAGGTCAAGCCAGCTGGAATGCAGTAGACTTGTCTGTGTTAAGGTGTTTGTGCCTGGATGCATTTTTGTAACGATGATATTCAGGACTTGAACCCTTTAAGCGGATCTGTTGTAAGGTGTGAACACACACCAGGACTTGACCACTATACGCGGTACCTGCAGCACAGTGAGGACTGAAAACCAGGACTTGATATCTATACACGGTACCCTCAGCATGGTGTGAACCAGGAGCTCAGCCATGAACTGCAGTAGGACACAAAGATTGTTAAACCTTGTCCCTTTGCTAAGATGATTAACTCCTATGTTTTTTGAAAGATTTCTACAAGCCTTTTTTCCGCAGACTGACAACTGTGGACAACCATATTTCTTTTTACTTTTATCATTTATTTCTATGCCTAGTCTTCCTTTAAGGCTACATTCACACGACTGTTGTGTTTTTCTGATCTGCAAAAAAAATGAATGACATCCGTATGACATCCGTTTTGTTTTGCGGATCCACTGTAACAATGCCTATCCTTGTCCGTAAAATGGACAAGAATAGGACATGTTCTATTTTTTTTTGCGGGGCTATGGAATGGACATACGGATGCGGATAGCACACAGTATGCTGTCAGCATTTTTTGCTGACCCATTAAAATGTCAGCAAAATATGAGGATCGGAGGCCGCAAAAACAACTGTTGTGTGAATGTAGCCTAACACTAACAAACTATAGAGCAAAAATAAAACTTTGTGCAATAGTTATTAAAACTTACAGTACAATCTAGCAATTCATATTGTTACAAAGTGATTTAAAGTGCACCAACAATTTAGAGGACATATTATACATTCATCATTTAGGATAGGTATTTATTGGGGAAATTCTTATGAACCACAGAGCTCCTTTTTTTCAGACTCAATTTTATTTATAAGCACTCATCCATATCATCAATAATTTTTGTGGGGAAAATGGTGTTCACCTGTTTAGAAAATATACTTTTGAAGCACTTTTCAATTTATATCACATCGTGCAGGACTGACATGCAATCATAATTTTCTAGGTCAAAATGGAAAGTCATTTTCTTCCCAAACAGAAATGTGAACTGGAAATGGCTGAAAATGTACATGCAGACATACATCAGTTTCCACCCAAGGGAGCAGTCAAGCTGGATAATAAAGTTTGAATTGATTATCACACACACAAAAAAACATAGTTATAAGTGCTTTCCAAAATCTGGATTCTTTTGGGGTAGGCCCCCTAGCATGTGATGCCTTTGTCACCCCCGGAACGAAGACATGCCGAAATGCACATCGGGGTAGGCTTCATCTTAGAGCGTGGGGCGCAGTATGGGTAATGGTTCACTTTAGAACTATATTTGATTTTGTATAACTGCTTGCAGATTATTTTATTAGGCTTGTGATTTTCTTTGCACTTTATGATTAGTCTTTTATCGGCATAGTTGAATCTTTCTTTTACATATATGCATACAGCTAATATCATCAGTGTTTATCATATGAACTAATAAAGTATATGAACTATAGTCATTGCATGTGGTCTGTGTATGTAATCATAACCATAGGCACTAATCATTTTTTGACCTAAAAGGAATAATGCAACATTTGGTATGGTTTCTTGTTCTTGTTTCTTTCTTGGTTTCTTGGCCTCTCCCATCCAGCACCCTGACTTTGTGTCCATAAGTGGCACATTACTGCTGGGTCACATCACCTCTGAGGTGTCATTGGCTGCAACGGTGCACATGAACCCATTCATACCCTTTCCGAAAGGAGCTGGAATATTACTGAAAAGAGTCAGGGTGCTGGACCACAGGGGAGGGGAGCAGGTGAGTATGATTCTTTTATTAGGTACCATGTGCTAGGAGCCTAATTTGGGGGATGTCCCACAAAAAATATTCTACAGTTTTCAAACCAGGACCTGGATCTGAATACTTTTGTAATTGCATGTAATTAAAAATTCTGTGTAGCTACTGAGTTATTCAGTAAAATGTATCTGTATAATACCACTTAATTTCTTATTTCTTTGACCTGCTCACTGAGAAGGCCGCACATGCTCAGTTTCATCTTTCAACTGCCTCCTGAGCTGTGATACGAGGAGATGAGACACGCCCCCTGAGATGCGATAGGGAGATCATGGACACGCCCCCTTAGCTGCAGCAGAAAAGACACTCCCCTTGAGCTGCCAGCTTGAAATAAATCTAGCAATGAATGAGGAGATCTCTGGATCCATGTGAGGTCCAGGGCTGGTTCTAGCTTTGTTAGAAAGAGATTGTCATGTACTATATGATATATGATTTTCATTTTTTACATTATTGGTGGGACAACCCCTTTAAAGGGGAATACATTTTGGAACCCCTTTAATGGCAATATTTAAAGGCATTTCTTCAGAGAATAGTCTTTATCTCCCTAATTAGTTGGATCCCTTGGTCACAGTCCTCAGAGTAGTCACCAACTGGCAATGAGGCACAGCAGCAATATAGGCATGGGTGCATAAGATGAATGCATTTACATAGCAAGATGTGAACAGAGCTTAAAGGGGTTTTCCGGGATTTTAATATCGATGACCTATCCTCAGGATAGAAATCATATGGGAAATCCAACAGCACTCAATCCATAGTCTGCACTGCACGGGAAAGGGCAGCCCCCAGGAGTAATGTATAAGGAATCCCAGCAGGTGTTTCTCGACTCTGTAGGATATATTCTTTTTTGTAGCATATAATTCAGAGTTTTTCTGGACTCATCTGTCTGTACACATGTATATTATGACTTTAGTATAAAATTATTACTCTGAGGGGTTAATACAGCCTTTAAGAATTAAATTTCAACAGGTTAAGGGTACATTCACACAACTATGTATTTTGTGGTCCGCAAACCGCAGACCTGCAAAATAAAGATGTGGTCTGTGTGGCATGCACATTTTGTACATATAGACTTTTATGGGTCTGCAGTCTGCATTTTACGGCAAAGTATAGGACATGTTCTTAAATATTACATAGTGAGCATTAAATTTAATGGCTAATACATGGACGGGCTGGATTTACCAGAACAGCAGATGTTCTGACATTGTGGAAACCTGTTGTAGTTCATATGGGGGGATCCTGAGAGGCCAGATCTATGATGTCAATTTACTCTTACAGAGCCATATTTTCATCATAAATTGTATAAAAGGGTTAAAATGCATTTAGAGAGCGAAGATATATAAAAGAAAAATGCCCCTTTAGCTAGCTCTGTTTATTACTCTGAAAAGATTTCAAATTTCATTTTCTTTTTACTCCTGGGCAGATTTCCAATTCCTCATAGCTATTTTAATGTACAAACTAGTGGAAATCAGCTTACAGCCTGACAGCATAGTACACTGAAAAATGTGTCTATTCCTGCATTAACTGGCTTCCTTTTTCTTAGTAAATGCCAGTTACAACACTAGCAAGTAACATCTCTACTTTGGCTATTTGAAAAATATTACTTTTATTAAATTTTCTTCTCAACGTCCCCTAGTGGACCTCTATGCTGTTCATTGCTTTCTAGAAGCAATTGTTACAGGGATTGTCCAGTCAAAGTTTTTGTAAAAGGTCAGAATGATGTAAAATAAAAAAGAGGTAATCTCACTGATCCCTGGTGCTCCCATTCCAATGCTTACCAGGTCTCCACTAGTCTTTCCTCTCGAAATGGATGAATAGGCATTATTGTGTGTCAAGAGGGACCAGGAAGCAGAGACCAGTGGGGACCAGGTAAGTGTGAGAATGGAAGTACCAGGGATCAGAAAGTATGCATTCTTATTAAAGGGGTTTTCCAGTATATAAATTTCTAAGCAACGTGGGGACAACTCAGCAGTCAGGTAAGCGCTAGTCTCTTCATAGGCCAGTGACATCATATCCATTGGTCACATGGTCTTTCTGCAGTGCAGAATGGAATCAAGCTGCAATACAATGTATGGGGCTGTGGCTGATATACTATGAAGAGGCTATGTGTATTATTTTATTACATATTTTAGCACACCATTTGGTTCAAAATATTTTTCTTATTTTCCTTCTCTAAAACCTAGGTGCCTATTAGAGTGCAGAAAAATATGGTTGGTATGACGATGTTATCGTGTGTAATATTTGGTTCCAGCCAGTTTGTATTTGAGTAGTTGCCCCACTAGCAATAGCTTGCTGTGTTAATAATTATATTCTTTGTTCAGCTGTTATTTTAACAGGGTTTTTAATATAATCTGCTTCAGCCTGTTCAGCTCTGAAACTTTCCAAATATTCATCTTTTCCAATTGCCACACTGTAGCTTGAAAAGGTTTAAAATGTTCTAACATTAGATCTTTCCATAGGAAGATAAGAGAATTTGTGAACAGAGTATTCTCTACTGAGTCATGCTGGATGATTAGTTTTAGACTAGGGCAGAAGGAATTGCATGACTATTACTGATATACAGTATATATTTTTTTCATGGAAAATATCTCATCTTCAAGCTCCAGGCCAAGTGATCTACTTTCATTTTTTTAGCTCATACCTAGAGCTGGTGTACGCATTCTTGTGAGATTCTAAGTTGTTAAAATGTTATATCATCCTTTAGAAAGTTCATTTCTTTACATTTATATAATTTCCTTATTCATTTATAGTGACATTTTGCATTGGTTCCACGTATCCAATGGCAAATCTGTGCATATTTAGGAGGGGTCAGTCTGACAGCAACATTATATTCTCTTGGCTCTCCAGACACTTCAACCCACTGATGTCCTGAGAATACCCCAATAACTTTCCTCTCCCAGCGCCCACCATGACGTAGTCGCCCATAAACACCCGACCCACTGGCCCCTGGGCGGGCATCACAGTGTTGATAAAGCAAATGTACGGTCTGCTGCTGCACTCTGCATGACCTGTAAACCAGCTCTCCAGGTCGGTCACTGTCAAATCCTGAGAAGTGCACTCTTCTTCCTGCCAAGTTCTCCAAAGGTGGAGAGGCTGCAAGATGCATGTGAGGTTGAGATTGTGCCCGTTTTAGCTCTAGCAATGCATAATCATAATCCATACTATGTTCTGCTGGGGCTCCAATCCATCCTCGAGGTATCTTTGTGCTTTTAACACGTACCCAGCGCAGAGAAGGTCGGACTCCTGGTCTTAGGAAGCCAACTCGAAGCTTACGTGCTCCTTGTACGTAGTCATGACCATCATGGATACAGTGAGCTGCCGTTAATACATGACGCTCAGTTACCAATATACCTGTGCAACCTGTGGACACCCGAACAGCAGCTGCAAAAGGGAAATCCCTAAGAAAGCGCTTACTTGTGATGGAAAAACGGATATCTGGTCCATAGATTTGCCTACGACTCCTCATAAATTTGACATTCTTCTGAAATCCCCTCCTTAAATTACTCGGAGGTATCCTTACTGCTACTGTTGTCAGTGTACGGCTGCCATTACAATATGCAGTCTCATAGTCAAGTTGATGATCCGTAAATGCTTCTGGCTGAGACTCATGCTGGATGCACTTCTCTGTGCAAACTGTAGTAAGCTCTGTAGTTCCATTGGCAGTAAAAAGGGATTGCGTTAAAGTCAACGTTTGCTGGGTCACAATTTCTAGGACTGGGAGTTCAGAAGCAGTGAATGAGAGACAAGCCAGAAACACAAGTAAATGCAGCAGATATCCACCAGTCATCATATCAATGTTACTGAAAAAGAAGGAAAATTAATTCAGTATTTTGTAGCAGTACAGTAGATGTATAGTGCCTTGCGAAAGTATTCGGCCCCCTGGAACTTTTCAACCTTTTGCCACATTTCAGGCTTCAAACAAAAAGATATAACATTTTAAATTTTTGGTGAAGAATCAACAAGTGGGTCACAATTGTGAAGCGGAACGAAATTTATTGGATCATTTAAACTTTTTTGTAATAATAAAACCGAAAAGTGGGGCGTGCAAAATTATTCAGCCCATTTACTTTCAGTTCAGAAATCTCACTCCAGAAGTTCATTGAGGATCTCTAAATGATCCAATGTTGTCCTAAATGACTGATACATCTTCACCTGTGTGTAATCAAGTCTCTGTATAAATGCACCTGCTCTGTGATAGTCTCAGGGTTCTGTTTAAAGCACAGAGAGCATCATGAAGACCAAGGAACACACCAGGCATGTCCGTGATACTGTTGTGGAGAAGTTTAAAGCCGGATTTGGATACCAAAAGATTTCCCAAGCTTTAAACATCCCAAGGAGCACTGTGCAAGCGATCATATTGAAATGGAAGGAGTATCAGACCACTGCAAATCTACCAAGACCCGGCCGTCCCTCTAAACTTTCATCTCAAACAAGGAGAAGACTGATCAGAGATGCAGCCAAGAGGCCCATGAATACTCTGGATGAACTGCAGAGATCTACAGCTGAGGTGGGAGAGTCTGTCCATAGGACAACAATCAGTCGAACACTTCACAAATCTGGCCTTTATGGAAGAGTGGCAAGAAGAAAGCCATTTCTCAAAGATATCCATAAAAAGTCTTGTTTACAGTTTGCCACAAGACACCTGGGAGACCCACCAAACATGTGGAAAAAGTGCTCTGGTCAGATGAAACCAAAATCTAACTTTTTGGAAACAATGCATAACGATATGTTTGGCGTAAAAGCAACACAGCTCATCACCCTGAACACACCATCCCCACTGTCAAACATGGTGGTGGCAGCATCATGGTTTGGGCCTGCTTTTCATCAGCAGGGACAGGGAAGATGGTTAAAACTGATGGGAAGATGGATGGAGCCAAATACAGGACCATTCTGGATGAAAACCTGTTGGAGTCTGCAAAAGACCTGAGACTAGGATGGAGATTTATCTTCTAACAAGACAATGATCCCAAACATAAAGCAAAATCTACAATGGAATGGTTCAAAAATAAACGTATCCAGGTCTTAGATGGCCATGTCACGCGAGGTCGGCGTCGCGCTCCCTCTGCACGACATCGCCGGACCTCTCCGCCCCCCTAGAGACGAGCAATAGGGAATTGAAGTGCTGGTCTTGTCAGCCAGCACTTCATGAGTTAATTCTCTGTTTGGGTTTAGCCATGTGGTGCTGATCACACCACATGGCTACTTTACATATTGTTTGGACAGCTTGCTCCGCCTCAGGTCATGTGATGCTGGCCACATCACATGATCCTGGGCGGGCTATTTAAAGATGGCAACTGCCTCACTCAGATGCCTGTGATTTGCTTACACCATTGATCAGTGCTTGTGCGTTCTCAGTTATTGGATTGTTTACTTGGATTTGGATTTCGGACTTTGGACTTTTGACTTCTCTCTGCTTGACCCCTCGGTATTTACGTGACCTCCTGTGTTTGACCCGGCTAGCTGACCATTCTATATTGTGTTTTGTTACGTCTGTGTTTTGTCTGTCCCTGTGTACCCTCTCCCTTCCTGCGCACTTATACAGTGTAGGGACCGCCTTCGTGGTTGTCCGCGGCTACCTAGGGCCGTTTGAGGCAAGTAGGCAGGGAGAGAAGGAGGGGTTAGCTCAGGGCACACTACCCTTGTCTACCCCCTCGTGACAGAATCACAGGCCCAACTTATGGATCAGTTGCGGGCCCTCACGGAGCAGGTCCAGGGTATGGCTCAAGCTCTGCAGGG
The DNA here is from genome assembly GCA_900303285.1 of Rhinella marina. NCBI lineage: Eukaryota > Metazoa > Chordata > Amphibia > Anura > Bufonidae > Rhinella > Rhinella marina. The sequence goes on from ONZH01027958.1 coordinate 60,807, forward strand.
CCTGGCTGATAGGCTCCAACATCAGGAGCAGCTACTATCCTCCTCAGTAGTGGCCCCTTCCACTTCCAATCCTAGTGTGGAACCTCATATTAAGCTGCCGGATCGGTTTTCTGGAGATCGAAAATTTTTTAATTCCTTTAAGGAGAGTGTCAAGCTCTATTTTGATCTACGTCCTCATTCCTCGGGCACCGAGCAGCAGCGGGTCAAAATAATTATTTCTCTGCTGCAGGGTGATCCGCAGGAGTGGGCATTTGCGTTACCCCCAGACTCCCCTAGCCGTCAGACGGTGGACGCCTTTTTCAGGGCTCTTGGGTTACTGTATGAGGAGCCTGACTTGACGGCTGTTGCTGAAGCCCAGCTCAGGGACATTCGGCAGGGTAACCGTCCTGTGGAGGATTATTGTGCGGAGTTTAGGAGGTGGTGTGTTTCTTCTGGTTGGAATGACCCGGCTTTAAGAAGCCAGTTTAGGGCAGGGCTTTCTGACCAACTGAAGGACCTTCTCGTGGGCTATCCTACTCCTGACTCCTTAGAAGCGACCATGACCCTAGCAGTCAGGTTGGACCGTCGGGTGAGAGAGAGACGGAAGGAACGGTCAAGCACTCCTCCTGTGGCCATCCTGCCTGAGAATCCTATGCCAGGTCCATCTTCCACCAGGGTTCCGGAGGAGCCCATGCAGTTAGGAGGAACCTTAAGGGAACAGAGACGTCTGAAGGGAGCCTGCTTTTACTGCGGTGAGATGAACCATTGGCTCCAGCAGTGTCCCAAGCTTCCGCCCTCTAGGAGATCCCCAGCGGGGAGTAAGGTAACTCCAGCGGTGGTAAGGAGAAAAATTTTACTACCTATCTCTGTTACCTATGATCAACTTAAGGGGGTTGGTCAAGCATTTGTTGATTGTGGTTCCGCTGCTAATTTTATTAATTTCGATTTTGTACAATCAGTGGGTATACCGATAGTCCCTCTAAGGGAGATTATTCAAATTGTGGCCCTCGACTCCACCCCATTGCGCAATGGGAGAGTGGAGTTTTGTACTCCTGACGTCACCCTAACTGTGGGAATCTCCCATTCTGAGACTTGTTCCTTTCTGGTTTTAAAGGATTTACCTGCTGACCTCGTGTTAGGGCTGCCATGGTTACAGGCTCACAACCCTGTGATCAACTGGCCAGCAGGTGAATTAGAAAAATGGGGACATGATTGTGTCAATTGTTGCAAATCTGTACTGCAGCTAGGAGGTACCGCGGAGTCTCTCGTCCTACCCGAATTTATCAGAGAATTTTCGGATGTCTTCTCCATGTCGGAGACTGATTTCCTTCCTCCTCACCGGCAGTACGATTGTGCCATTGACATAATGGAGGGATCCAAGTATCCCAAGGGCCGCATTTATAATCTCTCCACTCCTGAGCGACAATGTATGAGGGATTATCTTAAGGAGAGCCTGGCCAAGGGTCACATTCGGCCTTCAGTCTCTCCAATGGGGGCAGGTTTCTTCTTTGTTGGCAAGAAGGATGGAGGATTGAGGCCCTGTATTGATTACCGGGAACTAAACAAGATCACGGTTAAGAACAGGTACCCGCTGCCCCTTATCCCTGATTTACTGAATCAGGTTCAGGGTGCCTGCTGGTTCTCTAAATTAGATTTGAAGGGGGCATACAACCTGATCAGAGTCAGAGAGGGAGACGAATGGAAGACGGCATTCAACACCCCTGAAGGTCATTATGAGTACTTAGTAATGCCCTTTGGGTTGAGTAATGCACCCGCCGTCTTCCAAAATTTTGTTAATGATATTTTCAGAGCATTTATTGGGAGATTTATGATTGTTTATATTGACGATATTCTTATTTTCTCTGCTGATTGGGAATCCCACGTCTCCCACACCAGACAGGTACTGAAGGTTTTGCGTGAAAATAAGCTTTTTGTCAAAGGGGAGAAATGTATCTTCGGTGTTCAGGAGGTGGCCTTTTTAGGATACATTTTGACCCCTTTCTCGTTCAAAATGGATCCTGTCAAGGTGCAGGCCATCCTTGATTGGGTGCGACCGTCCTCCCTGAAGGCGCTCCAACGATTTTTGGGATTTGCGAACTTTTATCGCAAATTTATTAAAAATTTTTCGTTGGTGGTCAAGCCAATTACTGATCTTACCCGCAAGGGAGCCGATCTGGGTAATTGGCCTCCTGCAGCTATTGAGTCCTTTGAAAGGTTAAAGTGGTGTTTTACTAATGCTCCTGTGCTAATCCAGCCGGATCAGAGTAGGCCTTTTGTGGTTGAGGTGGACGCATCAGAAGACGGTGTGGGGGCTGTACTGTCCCAGGGATCTTCCACCTTAACTAATCTTAAGCCATGCGCCTTCTTTTCCCGCAAGTTCTCGCCTGCTGAGAGGAACTATGATATCGGTAATAGGGAGTTATTGGCAATTAAGTGGGCATTTGAGGAATGGCGTCATTTTTTAGAAGGGGCATTACACCGTGTCACGGTCCTCACGGATCATAAGAATTTATTGTTTCTGGAGTCCGCTAAACGTTTGAACCCTAGGCAGGCGAGGTGGGCTTTGTTCTTCACCCGGTTTGATTTTTCTGTTACCTTCAGACCCGGAAGCAAGAACGTTAAAGCGGACGCCTTATCCCGAAGTTTCCAGGCGTATCAACCTCCTGACGCCCCTCCGGAACCCATCCTTCCAGCTGAGATCTTTGTGGCCGCCACCGCACCTGACCTCGCTTCTGAGATCTCGGCAGGACAGCATCTCGCTCCTACTGGTACCCCCAATGACAAATTATTTGTGCCGGCTCATTTGCGTTTACGACTGCTGGGTGAGTGTCATAATTCTGTTTTATGTGGACACCCTGGTATCCATGCCACTAAGGAGTTGATTTCGAGGCAGTATTGGTGGCCATCGATTTCCAGGGATATTCAAGCTTTTGTAACTGCGTGTAACACTTGTGCCAGGTCCAAGAATTCTAAGAGACGACCTATGGGTGAGTTACATCCCTTACCCATACCTAGTAGACCTTGGTCACATTTGTCCATGGACTTTATCACGGATTTGCCATGCTCGGAGGGTAAGACTGTGATTTTTGTGGTAGTTGACAGGTTCAGTAAAATGTGTCATTTTATTCCTTTGTGTAAATTACCCTCTGCTAAGGTCTTGGCATCTATATTCATGGATAATATTGTTAAACTGCATGGTGTTCCTGAGAATATCGTTTCTGATAGAGGGGTACAGTTTGTGTCTAGGTTCTGGAGGGCGTTCTGTAATAAGATTAACATTTCTTTGTCCTTTTCATCAGCCTTTCATCCAGAAACTAATGGTCAGACTGAACGTCTCAATCAATCTGTTGAACAATATCTTAGATGTTATGTGGCAGACAACCAACATGTGTGGGTCAGATTCCTGTCTCTGGCTGAGTTTGCCATTAATAACCGTGTCAATTCGTCCTCTGGAGTGTCGCCGTTCTTTTGTAACATGGGTTTCCATCCACGTTTTGGCTCCTTTTTCCCATCTACATCGGTTGTCCCAGAGGTTAATGATTTCTCCCAGGAACTGTGCACAGTTTGGGCACAGGTTCAATCGAACCTGGAAAAGGCCCAAGAGGTTCAAAGGGTTAAAGCTGATAGAAAGAGGTCTAAGGCTGTGAATTTTATGGTTGGGGATAAGGTGTGGTTATCCACTAAGAATCTTAATATGAAGGTTCCATCTTACAAGTTTGCACCGCGTTATATTGGTCCTTACAGGATCACCAAGGTGATCAATCCGGTTTCGTTTGAGTTATGCTTGCCCGACTCCCTTCGTGTCCATAATGTGTTTCATGTGTCCTTGCTTAAACCTTACGTTGCTCCTGTTGGTCCTGAGGAACAGCCTCCACCTCCGGTTGAGGTAGCGGGACGGGTAGAACACGAGATTGCCAGAATCTTGGATGTGAGGAGGGTCCGTAATTCCTTCCAGTACCTCGTACACTGGAGGGGATTTGGACCGGAGGACAGATCTTGGGTGCCGTTGACTAGGATGCATGCCGACTCTCTCATTCGGAATTTCCATCTGCAGCATCCCGATAAGCCTGCTCCCGCTGGTAAGGGTCCGGTGGCCCCTCGTGAAGGGGGGGGTACTGTCACGCGAGGTCGGCGTCGCGCTCCCTCTGCACGACATCGCCGGACCTCTCCGCCCCCCTAGAGACGAGCAATAGGGAATTGAAGTGCTGGTCTTGTCAGCCAGCACTTCATGAGTTAATTCTCTGTTTGGGTTTAGCCATGTGGTGCTGATCACACCACATGGCTACTTTACATATTGTTTGGACAGCTTGCTCCGCCTCAGGTCATGTGATGCTGGCCACATCACATGATCCTGGGCGGGCTATTTAAAGATGGCAACTGCCTCACTCAGATGCCTGTGATTTGCTTACACCATTGATCAGTGCTTGTGCGTTCTCAGTTATTGGATTGTTTACTTGGATTTGGATTTCGGACTCTGGACTTTTGACTTCTCTCTGCTTGACCCCTCGGTATTTACGTGACCTCCTGTGTTTGACCCGGCTAGCTGACCATTCTATATTGTGTTTTGTTACGTCTGTGTTTTGTCTGTCCCTGTGTACCCTCTCCCTTCCTGCGCACTTATACAGTGTAGGGACCGCCTTCGTGGTTGTCCGCGGCTACCTAGGGCCGTTTGAGGCAAGTAGGCAGGGAGAGAAGGAGGGGTTAGCTCAGGGCACACTACCCTTGTCTACCCCCTCGTGACAGGCCAAGTCAAAGTCCAGACCTGAATCCAATTGAGAATATGTGGAAAGAGCTGAAAACTGCTGTTCACAAACGCTCTCCATCCAACCTCAAAGAGCTCGAGCTGTTTTGCAAGGAAGAATGGGCAAGAATTTCAGTCTCTAGATGTGCAAAACTGATAGAGACATACCCCAAGCGACTTGCAGCTGTGATTGCAGCAAAAGGTGGCGCAACAAAGTTTTAATGCAAGGGAGCCGAATAATTTTGCACGCCTCACTGTTCAGTTTTATTATTACAAAAAAAGTTTAAATGATCCAATAAATTTTGTTCCACTTCACAATTGTGACCCACTTGTTGTTAATTCTTCACCAAAAATTTAAAATGTTATATCTTTTTGTTTGAAGCCTGAAATGTGGCAAAAGGTTGAAAAGTTCCAGGGGGCCGAACACTTTCGCAAGGCATTGTACATAATTCCTAAGACAAAAGTACCAAAACTGCCAGAGAGAAATTGTTACCCCATAATAACCAGTGTCAGTATTTAATTCTCTAAACTGCAAGAGGATAAATGATTTATGGGTGTCTTGATAATGCCTAAACTTAGCCACATTTTTATTTTATTAAATAAAGTAGATTCACAAGGTTCTTTGAAAATTTTCCCCTCCACACTGGATGCTCCGAGAATGCACAGCATGTTTTAGTAGTTAAAGGGAACCTGTCACCATGAAAATGGAAAGCAATCTGCTGGTATTGTGTTAATTTATAGAGCACAAGTAGCTGAGCAGATTGATATATAGATTTTGGGGGAAAGATTCAGTAAAACTTGTAATTTATACATTTAAATTCCTGCTCATTCTGAGCTTTGAAGTCCAGGAGTCGTTCCTATCAGTGATTGACAGCCCTCCCTCTATGACTGCGTATACAGAGAAAGCTGTCAATCACTGATAGGGCCACCTCCTGGACTTCAATCTCTGTATACACAGTCATAGAGGGAAGGCTGGTGCTAACAGCTTGGTTTTGTCCAAACCAGTACACCTACTCACCCTGTGCATTCCCTGCCCTGCACACTTTCTTGCTTCTAAGGCCTTATAGCACGTCAGTGTTTTGCATCAGTGGTTATTATTCAAAACCAGGAGTGGGACAGATCATGTACAGACACAACATGTACAGATTTTTCCATTATAACTTATCTTAGTGGACTATCCACTCTTGGTTTTTATGACAAACATGCTGTTACATAACATTGATCATAACAGTGATGTGTGGACAAGGCCTAACACATGGGCCTTCAGATGCTAGTTTTCTGACTTCCTTGATTTTCCAGGGAGAGGAGCAAGAGACCATGTTCAAAAACATGGTGTCTGAACCAAGTAGTAGATTTAAAAATGATAAATATTTTTGAGCATTGGGTCCAAGAAAAAACCTTCCACACTTTTTTGTTATAAAAAAAAAACACCATGAAATTTGCGGGTTTTTTTTTTTTTTTACTTTTTTTGTGTTGATGTTTTTAGTTGTACAAAGTTTTAACTTGTACAACATGATATATTTTGGTTAGTCTTTTTAATCATTTGATGTGGTTCCTTTTTTCCACTTCTTAAAGATAATTATAATATTTGCTTGGATAAATTGTTTCACTACATACATATAAAACACTTCATCACACCCCAGAGCACTAACTCCCCCATAAACACTGCTGCTTTTCTTATCCACATGCAGAGCGTTTTACAGAAGGTTGTACAGCATGGTATCCCCTGCAGCTGCATATTACAGGGGCTGTATTAGCCATTGTATGATATGCCACTGGGTGCCGCGGGGTGGATATTTTCTTTTTTGCTTTGTCTCTGGTGTCTAATTTGTTAAGAAAAAAAGGGACATGAAATGGCTCACTTACCTATATAACAAGTTGCAGCATCAGTAGTTTTTTATCTTCATAAACGAAATGTGAGAGAGAAACTGAAATGTTCTCTGTTATGAGACAGGCAAGAAGCAATTTGTTATTCTGCACATAATGTTGAGACCTGCTTTAGCTACAGTTTATGTACTAGACATAACTGACATTGGCTGCTCTGACAAAATGCACAAAGGCTAATCTATTGCTTAAAAGTAAAGTGTGAGACCTCAACACTGGGAGTTCCCTCCTTCCATGCTCACACTCAAGAAAGGTGGGGAACATGCATGTGGCTTTCTCAATTGTGCAGTAATTTCTGTGGATTGCTAAAACAGGCAGGTATTTCATTACTTGCATATAACTATGATGAAAATAACCGCACGCATGCCCACCGATCTACCTCATCTATATGTGCTACTGTTCTTTCTAACATAAACCATGTGAGTAGCCTCCAGACACAGGCAAGCATGACTGTGACCATATGGTTGAAGGCCACACAAAATGGCATGGTAAGCCACATGTGTTCAGCACCCTGCCATAGATATACACATAAGTTAGTTAAAATAAATTAGGGAAGGGGAAGAAGTTTTGTAAAAGATTAATTTTAATCTAAGGTTGACATTTAATGCATACAAAACCCTACCTATTGTGTTTTTGTGTGTGTGTATATACTGTATATATGTATATATATATATATATATATATATATATATATATAAATTTTAGCTTCTAACTCAAGCAGTTCTTACCTAGAACTTAGTGAAAATAGCATGTCATAGCGTATATCAGAATTATATCAAAATGAAACGAATCCATTCAGGAGACAATAATATTGCTGTGGGCATTGAATAGCTTGATCACTTCCAAATCACTGCAGCAGCTTAAAGGCATGATGCTGAATCTCCTTAGAGAAACCAGGCCTGTATGGAGACTTATTGGCAATGCCTCATGGGAAATGAACTAGGCCGGACTGGCGCCAACTCTACAGGGAAACTTCCTGGTGGGCCGACGCTCAGGGCCCTCCCTCATGGCCACCAGTCAAATAAGTAATTATCTGACGCTTCTAGAGCTTACAGCGCCTAGTACTTATGTACCTGGCTGGCACTTCTGAATTCAACTGTATTGCCATCCTGAGGCAACTGAAGTAAGGGGACAGAATATGGTGCTGGCCACCACAGTGGGGCATATTCTCTGGAGGCATTTTGTGCTGCTGGTGTTATAAAATTATTTTTATCGTGCACTGTGGTATTTGGTTCTGCAGGAGCAATATATTGTGTGCACTGTGATATTTGGCTCTGCTGGGATGGCATTTTGTGCTGCAAAATGATTTTGCTTGCTCCACCTATTTGTGTTAGCCCCACTTACATTTGTTGGTTCTGCCTTATGTCAATTTGGACCCGCCTAAAACATAGGGCAACTTTTAGTTTTTTACAGAGCCATTTTAAGTTCCCAGTCTGACCCTGAAGCAAATATGCAGATGTGTGACTCTGACCTTGATATTGTGTTTGATCAATCTGGACTCCTATAAGCAGCAATAAAAAAACAAAACAAAACACTTTTTTAGGGATACAATTATACATGTTTTGTACAAGAACTACTCCAGGGTGGTGCTGGTCCTCTAAATGGGGATCATCACCACCCTTGGAAGTCTGAGGTCTGGAGTATGTATGGGGCTTCTATGCTGTCATAACAATACTTGCTTGGCACAGAGAGCTAATTGTATGTATGGTGGGACCGGGATGACTCCTGGAAGAGAGCAGTTCCTCCATTTAGGGATTTGCCTAGTCTCCGGGTGTCCTCGTCGAGGGCAAAAGCCACTGGACAGGAGCGTACACCTTACCAGTCATTAGCTCATTGCGGCTCTAAGTATATTCTTTTACCATATTCTCCATACATTGGAGACTACAGCATAGCCGATATGATTGATTTATTAATCACTGCTATTTCAGCGATAGATATGACCTGTTATGGCTGATCCTTAAATGTATACGTTTTTTTTTAGATGGATCACATCACTGCAGAGACTGTGCTTGGTCTCCTTATCCCAATGTATACCCTATTGACCTAAATAATGATACCACAAGTGGTAAATCCATATATACAGTAAGGATATAAGCAGTACAGAACTTAGTAATGGATCCCTGTTTAATTTGGCCCCCTAATATGCATGCAGTAATTAGGTGGTAGGTCACTCATACTGGGACAAATAAACTCTCGTCTTTACATATACTACATTGAGACACTATGTTCAGATTCTTATTGACTTTGGACTCGCAGCAATATATGCAGGGTCTAGGCAGCTTATCATTTTCACTGTGTTAAATCACCTCCCGTTTACATTTTAGCAAGACAGACGCTTTTAGCGTCTCGGTTGCCAGGCGACGTGAAGTTAGGACATGTGCAGTACTGCAATAGGGAGCGCATGCAACACCCTGGCTATCGGGCTACCCAGCCTGTATTGATGCGCGCAGCTAGCCATGGCCATGTGGCACTTGGCAGGCAAGCTGCTATCCGGATTCCCACACTGATACACACGCGGCAGACAACTTAGGCTACTTTCACACTAGCGTTAGAGTTTTCCGGTATTGAGTTCTGTCATAGGGGCTCAATACCGGAAAAAAACGCTTCAGTTTTGTCCCTATTCATTGTCAATGGGGACAAAACTGAAGTGAACAGAACGGAATGCTCCAAAATGCATTACGTTCAGTTTAGTTGCATCCCCAGACCGGAACGCAAACCACAACATGTTGTAGTTTGCTTATCGTCCTGGGGATCCAGAGCAAGACGGATCCGTCATGACCCACAATGGGGTTTTGTCTGACACAATAGAAAACGGATCCGCCCCGGCAATCTTAAAGATAATACAACCAGATCAGTTCATAACGGATGTAGATGGTTGTATTATCAGTAACGGAAACGTTTTTGCTGAACCCTGCCTGATCCAGCTAAAACGCTAGTGTGGAAGTAGCCTTATATGTGGTACATACGTAGTTTGATCATACTTGTATGATATGTATGCTTTACGGGGTTGCAGATTTTATTGAACCAATAGGGATGGTTATATTTGTATATATTTTTGTATAAATTTATGTACCTGTCACATGACTTAAGGGGCGGTTCTAGCCCCAAGGGGTGGGCCAAGGCCCACAGGGTGTACACTCATTATACAGGTGTGTATATATTTGTATTGAACACTGGTGTATGTTGTCATTCTGCTTGAAAAAGTACTTTTCTCATATCGTCTAATGAATATGCAGAGGTATCTCCCAAGAAAGAGAAGCATCTCACCAGCGGCACCATTTGTCGTCAAATGTGTTTATTTGTGTAAAGCCTCATGCAGATGACCGTATTTTTTGGTCCGCATACAATCTGCATTTTTCGGGGCAGCAAAAATGCACACAACACTGTGTGCTGGCAGCATCCGTGTGTCCTTGCTATAGCCCTGCAAATAAAATGATAAAATATGTCCTATTCTTGTCTTTTTGCAGTCAAGGATAGGACATTTCTATTGAAGGGAAAAATAAAACGGTAGCATGCACATGGCCGGTATCCGCAGTCTGTGGACCGAAAAAACATACGGTCACGTGTATGAGGCTTAAAGATAACATTTGTGAACTACATTTATGAAACTGGCACAGCACTTGTTGAATTTAGCACAGGCAAACTATCACATTCTGACTTATTTTCACCTGCCACAGCTACAGCAGCTCAGGGGAGTGGAGAGCAGTTAGGACGTTTCCAAATGTCCCAATAATAAATAACAATAACCAACGTATAAACAAAAAAGAAAAACCTCCAGCACACAACGTCTCCATAAAAATCCAAAATGTATTGAATATTCATTAAAAATCTTGTGTGAGCAGGTACCACATGTTTATACAGTGTCCTGCCTACTCAGTCATTTTACTAATAACCAATGTACTCCATAGCAACACCCACAAAAGCAATCAAAAAGTGCTATGTACCCCCAAATAATACCAATGCAAACTACATTTCGTCCTGCAAAAATCAAGCCCTCACACAGCTTCCATAGAAAGAAAAATAAAAAAGTTATGGGTCTTGTTATGCGGCAATGCAAAAACATTTTATTCTTTAAAAAAGGGTTTTTATTGTGCAACAGTAGCAAAACATTAAAAAAAAAAAAACTATATGTATTTGGTATCACTGTTATCGTACTGACCCAGAGAATACATTTATTGTGTTATTTATGCTGAAAAATAAAGGCCAGGTTTTGCTATTTTTTCTCAATTACATGGGACAACAATGGGGAACAAATGTTCATTGGTCTGTGTAATAGGGTCTTAAAAGGATTTTACAGGATTATAAAAACATTGCTACTTTCACCAAAAACAGCACCACCCCAATCCATTGTGTTGAATCTTGGATCCACTGGAATGAATGGGGAGCGCTACAACCTGTAAAAAACAGGTGTGGTGCTGTTATCGGAATAAAGCAGTCATGTTATCTAATCCTGGACAACTTCTTTTAAGAGGTTGTGTGATTTCATACATTGGGGGCATATTGTTAGGGTATGCCCCCAATGTCTGATAGGTGTAGGTCCCATCTCTAGGCCCTGCACATATCTCTAAAACAGAGCCCACAAATTATAGGTCATCAATATGAAAAAGCTGGGATACCCCTTTAAGGTCTAATCTACTTTTTATCCTTTTATGCACGGTTCATAATTCTTTTTTAATAAATAGTATCTACCATTCCTATAATACTGGAATGGTTTGAGGGCCACTTTTTGTTCTCGTATCCGAAGCATACAGGATTTCATGTTGCACTAAGGGTAACAGTCATCATAAGTAATTATAGTGAGCAGCTCTTCTTTCTTTCACAGTTCTGACCTTGGATTGTAAGTATGGCATATACTTAAATGGGTTATGCCAAGTTTATAAATTATCACTAGCTGATCGATGGAGGTCTGACCACTGGGACCACCACCAATCCTGAAAATGGGTGTCCCGTTCCCCAGATCTGATGGAGCACCAGGTGACCAAGCTCCCTGCTGCTCCATTCATTCTCTTTGGGGGTGCTGGAGATGTACTCCATCTCCAGTGCTCCCATCAAGTATGAATGGAGTGGCAGTGTGCATACAAAACTTCTCTCTTCATCTGAGTGGGGGAGCTAGTTATCTCCTATCCTGTCGATAAACTTCAAAGGGGTTATTCAACCCCTAAAACGCCTTCCCATAAGCCTGGGCCCTTCACACAGGTTGTACTTACCTGGCTCCCTGTCACACAGATAAAAAACATCCGACGACGGGGGGGGGAGGGGGGATGGCAGATTCAGCCAATAGTAAGTTGTGACAGGAACAAGCATCCATTGCATCGCAGGTGACACTAGGGAGGCTTGTTCCCTGCGTAGCCTGCTATTGGCTGTCCTCCCCACACTGAGATGTTTTCATCCATGTGACGGGGAGATGCAGCGGTGGCCATCAGAAGCAACGTGGGTGTGGGGGAACCAGGGAAATACAACCTGTGTGAGGGGCCCGGAAGTATGAGGAGACATTTTAGGGGTTGGATAACCCCTTTAAGGAGAATGTATAACTTATATATAAGTAATTAAAACCATTTAATAAATCTTCCTCCTAATTTTCAGTATTTTCTCATAGTATATTTGTTCATTTAATTTCCATTACATAATTATGGGGACAGACATCTTGCCCAAGTTGCTGCTTTACATCAGACACCTGGACAAAGGAAAAGCAGTATTGAGAGCAAGCTCTGGCCATGTCATCCTGCATGGGGAATATGAGCCATAACCATCACCGATTGTCAGTAGTATGATCCTGCATCCACTACTAGCTGATGAGATGTTACTGGAATTCTTTATTATAGAGTTGTTACTGTAATTCTGCCTTTTGATGATAGATAACTGCTAAACCTGCCCACAAACGAAAAATAAAACCTCCCCAAAGGTAGATAGCCCTATGGAATTACATTACGGTGGTGCCTATTGAAAACAATAGCCTGTCCTTGTAATGCATGGATGAACAGGTTTCTTCTAAGACACCATTTGTAGCGACTATCCTCTCTTAGTAATAAAGGGGCTTGCTCCCCAGTGGACAGAAGCTACAAATCTTATCCACACTGATGTAACATCTGGATGATGCTCTATTTAAGCTGCCCAAAAATGTCAAGTGACCATGGCATAAAAGTTTTCTACTCTTAGCTATCTAATGTAACTATATTATGCAAGCATACATTGCTTTACAATAGTAATTCACACTCACCTTTTATTAAGTAAACTGAGTAGCCATTCCCCGTTCAAAAGAAATAAAGAAAAAAAAAATAGAACAAAACATTTCTGAGTTAATAACTGCCACATCACACAGCTCCCTGCAATACTGCCAAAGGCTATAAAGTTACAAAGCCTTTATATTCCAAGCAGCGCTGGACAGTAGTCCACTTGTTCTTGTATATGTAAACCAGATTTTACTGGTTCGCTTATTCAATTGCTCCTTTAATATGATTATCTGCCCTGTGTTGGCACAAGAAATGTTCACTGCTATGTCCCGAGTCTATACGAATCTAATCAGCTTGTCGTGTTGACGTGGGGCTATCAAATTGAGAGAATACGGCTGCAATCCTAAGGATATGTTGTGGCCAATAATTCAATAAGAACCAGTTACCTGCCACACTCTATGGACATTTGAGTCTTGATCCATTCAGTAATAGTCACTTCAATTCATACTAACTGAACTAATCTATGCATGTATACTGCACTGTATTATCTGCAGACAGCTTCTACCATATGGCACACAGGTCACTTTATTAGGTAGAAGAGCACAGCAGGGGCCTCACATCCACCCTCATCCTCTAAGTGCAGTCAGCAGCTCTTCACATCACTCTTTACCCAAGCATCATGACCTGATTGTGCAGCTTACCTACCATTGCGTTAGATCCTAGCATGAAGTTCTCACTCACTCATAGCTGTGTCCCACTTCCTCTTCAAGACTATTCTTTGTCTCATGTCACCTACAGTACTTCCCGCCCCTCGCACACCTTCTAGTCACTGAGTGCGTAGGAAGAGGAGGGGGCAAGCTTCTGCATGATTGGAATGTAGCACACTGTGAAAAGGGTAGAGGGGGAACATCCACCTGTAGCAAGAAACTACAGTACCAGAAATATACAAACCTAAATGGTTTGTAAATCTATGTTATTCTTCTAATGTGATCTTTTCTGATAATTTGCCTACATGTTGACACTGTCAAATATGGAAGCCAAATGGTAGTATAACAACAACGGAACCACCAACTATTTTTTGAAGATGCTGATTGCTTCTGTATTCCAGTTACTTAAAGGGAGTCTATCACCTCCATATGCCCCTATAAAGCACTGACATAGCCCCACAGCACACCTAATCACAAATCTAATGGTACCTGTGGCGCTTTCTTGTGACTTTTAGAAGCTGCAAAAAACATAGTTTAAACCATATGTAAATTAGCATTTGGAAGTGCCCGGAGGCGGCGTTCACTGCCGTGGAGCCCGGGCTTCTGTGCTTTTTTTCATGCTTTCCCCGCCCCAGCCATTGCCTCCGCCCGCCCTCCTCTTCACTTGCGTCCTCCGTCTGTTCCGACGAGATCCCGCCCCTGTGCAGTCTCTCGCCGGGCCGGGGCATGCGCACTGCATTGCCCATTGTGGGCACGGCATCGCGCCGTATCCAGTGCGCATGCGCCGGCCCAGCGAGTGTCTGGAACAGACGGAGGACGCAAGAGAGAGGAGGGCGGCGGAGGCAATGGCTGGGGTAGGGAAAGCATGAAAAAAAAAAGCACAGGAGTCCAGGCTCCACGGCAGTGGACGCCGCCTCCGGGCACTTCCAACGGCTAACTTACATATGATTTAAACTACGTTTTTGCAGCTTCTACAAGTCACAAGAAAGCGCCACAGGTACCATTAGATTTTATTAGGTGTGCTGTGGGGCTATGTCAGTGCTTTATAGGGGCATATGGAGGTGACAGACTCCCTTTAAAGGGGTTGCCCGCTTTTTTTCCTATTGATGAGCTATCCTCCAGATAGGTCATCAATATCAGATCAGTCAGCCAGCGGTTGTAAGAGACCACAGCGCTTGTTCGAGCAGTGCCTTTTCTTCATTGTTTACCTGCTGCCATCGCAATTGCAGTGATGAGCAAATGTAATTACATCTCAACCGTTCCATTCATTTAATAGGAACTGCTCTGTAGCATTCACTCAAACAGGAATCTTGTTTTTTTTGTCCCTCCCCCCCCAGTTTATCCTTACATTGTAGTTAATAGCTATGTAATAAAACAGATTCTGGGAATTTAGATTACTGCAATAATAATATAAAAAATGTAACAAGGATGTAGAACCTTCTGTATGAAATTTTAATTTCATAGGTCCCCAATGATTGAAAGTGTTGCAACCCGGCAATTATAATTCCTGCATGTGTGTCCTGCAGACGTCTCCACGGAACCTTATATATACACATGTGCGTAAGGTTCATATCACACAGGCACAAATATGGTGTAAGTTTCAGTGGGACTATGACTTCCACCATTTAAAATTATGATAATTAGACAAAAGAAAGTAATATTCACTAAAACACCCAGTTTCAGTAGCAAAGGAGTTCTCGAAGAATGGTTTAAAATGGCTGCCAGCAACAAGTCTTAGCATGTGAGCAGGACTGGTTGCCTCTATTTGCTGTCGGAGACGGGGGAGCCTCACCACACTGTGTTACTTGCATATACTACATATTGCCAAGTTTTTCTGTCACCCATGATGGCATATCATAGGCAGGATTGCATCACTACCATTAGAGATTAGCAAAGTTTGGAAAAACTCGATTTGGCAACTTCGCCTTAGTTAGCCAAGAAATTTGATTTGTTATGAATAATGTCACAAAATCAGGTATACCCAGGCCACTACCTTAGGGTACGGCCACACGGAATGGCTGTGCTGCAGTGAAGAACCGGGTGGCCAATTATCCCGCAGCTGCCTTTCCTTTAATAATGAAGACCGCATTGTATAGTTTTCAGTGTTAATGGCCGCGCAGCACCTTTAAACAGGGGCTGTTGCTGGTATGGGGTTTGGCTGTTTAAGTGGGGGACAATATGCATATTATTGCTGTCCTGGCCTGCAATCTCCTGCTGGTCATTTGACAGTAAACACTAAATATTAATCAGCTCTGGCATCCCGACTTCTCCAACCCCAGTGCTCTCCTGCCCTACAGGTAGGAGCCCTTTTTCTGCCATCTGCTTTTCCTCCTTTTCCACATCATTTAATATCTATGAGAATATGTAATCAGGAACTCGAGCTCCTCCTCTCTCTGCATCTTGCTGACTTTTCAAGGACACAGAGACTTTGAAGGATGATTTGGAAGAAGTAAAGCCAGCGAAAGAGGAGGATGGTCATCATTAAGACCTGGTCCCCCTGGGGTGCAGATTTGATGGTATTGCTTGGCACGCTGGCAGTGGAATAATAAAGGCTTCCATCTTATTGGCATTGAATTACATTTATGGCTGATGTAGGAATAAGTAAATGTAGGAATAAATAAAACCGATGCAGAATAAGGTTCTCTGCAGTCTCCCTCCCCAATATTCTTCTATTAATTGTTTTTAGCTACACTATGCTCAGCTGACAGGACAATGGTGGAGACTGCATGGGGTGAGGGTTTTATAAGGCCGTTACATTACAGTGGATGGATAGTTACAGATTGGCTGGCTGAATGGCATTATGGGCGATCTTGTGTTCACTGGCTTCTTACATCCACTTTGTAACACATACAGCCACCATTTTAGTAAAACCTGATTCGTTACCACAAAACGAGAAGAAATTTGATTTCCTAAACTTTGGACCGAATTCTGCTTCAAATGCTTTGCTCAACACTAATTACCATCTATTGCAAAGCAGTGTAGTGAGGCCCCACCATCCTTTTTTTTTCTCCCAGGCAGCCATGACAAAAGGGTACTTTTTTTTTTTTTTTTTAATTGCCATCACCTGGCAGCCATCTATGGGTATATTCACACATCCATTTTTAACGGACTTCAACGGAGACACAAAAGATACTTAAAATAGTTTTCAGGACAGCACATTTGGAAAAAACAAAAACAAAAATTTTCCACAGGCTGTGATTGCTCTTATTAAATGGGTTGTTCAGGACAATAGTTTTCTTTTTATTAACAGCAGGAAATTTTTTAAACATTCTCTGCAGTTAGGAAAAAAACTGGAAAATTCCTTAAAGCCCATTCACATTCATTGCACTGTGTAAACAAAGCTTTAGGCAGGAGCCACATATTTAGTGCCAAGGTAAAGATACGATTGTGTTCTATGACAACAGGCTTCCCTTACCTAACAGAATGGGATCCTATGCTGTTCTTCGCACCAAATATACAGCTCCTGCACAAAGCCTAAGGCTTCATGCACACAACCATATTTTGGTCCGCATCAGAGTCGCTTTTTTGATTGAATGCGGACCCATTCATTTCAACAGGACCGCAAAAAAACAGCATACCGTGTGCTGTCCACGAGTGTTCCTATGAATGCTTGTTCCCAATGATTGGCCAGAAAATCGTTCAGTCTAATATGGCCCATACTTAAAGGGGTTTTCCGAGTTATATATATTGATGACCTATCCTCAGGATAGGTCATCAATATCAGATCGGCGGGGGTCCGACACCAGGCACCCCTGCCAATCAGCTGTTTGAAGAGGAGGCACGCTCCCTATCAGCGCTGCCTCCTCTTCATTGTTTACATGCTGGCTGTAACGGGGTAGTGGTGAGTAGGTGTAATTACACCTCACAGCCCCATTTATTTCTATGGGAAGAATCGCTTCCATACAAGTCTATGGAAGCGATTCTTCTTTAAGGATGTTGCCACATGTTGCGGATTTATAGCATTTTTGGTGTGGCAAAAAAACTTGTGGTTTTTGCAACAACATACCTGAGTTTAGGTACTTTTTCTTCCACCAAACTTAGCACAGCCACGACATGTGGAAGCATGCTTAAAGGAACTGTCAGTGAACTAGCTAACTACATCTGTGGATTTTTCTTGCCCAGCACACACTTTTTTTTTTTTTTTATTATTTAATGCACCCGTAATATTTTTTTTTTTACCTTTAGTGGGAAATGCTGAAGGAAGCACAAAAAAAAAATTCACATTTTTTATTTTCTACAAAAATACATCCAAAGAGACATTTAATTGTTTTCATGACATACATCATTATTGTGCATACAAATAAAAATACAATTAAAAAAAGATTTAAATACAATAGATACAATAAAGAACAGGAAGTTACAAATCTTGAGCTGCACTATAAAAACATATATTTTATAACCGGAATGTACGTTCATAACAATGAAGGCGTGAGACACAGTCTGTATTAAACACTGTAAAAACAATGTCTACTGCATGACCTTAACCCAATCAAGAGAAACAGTATAACAGAATAATAAAATACTGAAAGCGCCATAAAAGCAAGATAAATATATATTTATATTTATGAAAAACGGAAGCACTGAAACCAGTATTTACTCTAAAAACAATACTCCTGCCTCAGAACAACAGAACAAATTACTATTGCAATACCATCCTTATAGGACATTTAAGTCATGATTATGTGATTACTACATTACTATCATTACAGTAGTGAAAGAGTTCATATACTTATCACACCTTCATCTACGCAGTCATTTGTCACAAAAGGAGTTTTACCACAAAAAAAAAAAAAAAAAAAAAAAAAAAGTGTGTTCCGGATGTATGCTACTTCTGTACATATAAGGGCTTGGTCACACATCAGTTTTTTGATCAGTTATTTCCATCAGTTATTGTGAGCCAAAACCAGGTGCGGGTCAAAAACACAGAACAGATGCAGATCTTTTCATTACACCTGATCTCTGTGGAGGCTCCACTCCGGGTTTTGGCTCACAATAACTGATGGAAATAACTGATGCGTGAACAAGCCCTAAGATGCATGTGCAGATAGCAGGAATTGTACTGGCAAGTTCTCAACCCCATCACACTTCTAAGAAACAGTCTGCCCAATTTAAAAAACCTGAAATTCTAAATGTCTTTTTAAAGAGAACCAAGAAAATATATACACCAGCTATAAACGGATTAACACACAGAATAAAATATGAAATACAACTTGTGCAGTCTATGCTGGAAGAAGTACAAGAAACTAGCCTGCAATCTGAGATGGAGAGGCACTGTGGGAAAGTATAAAAAGTTAATAAAAATGCAATAAATATTTCCTCTGTAAACATGAAATTCAAGCATTCAAGTATAGACATTTCTAAACCAGGCCCATCTTATAGTACTTTGCTGAAATCCTTACATTCAGCTATTTGAAAGGAAACTTCGATAATAACAAAATTCAATACATAAATCAACATGTTGGCACAGATCAGTTAGAATGCATTCCTACATTACAATGATGAGGCTATGGTTGAATGTAAGATAGGATGAATCTTTTGATTACAACTAACAATAGCATTTGACAGCTAAAAAAAACAAAAAAATAAATAAAAGGAGTAATTGTAGGAGTAATCTAGGATGAATATCAGAAAGAAGAAATCACGTTGGTTACACCACAATCAGTACTGTTTGCAGAGCAGCAGAAGACATGTCATGTCACTGAGTGATCAACATGAACCAGATTGTAAGGGTAGGTTCACCTCTGCAGCAGATGTTCTAGTTGGAGCCTCAATTAAAGATGCTGTTAGAAAGCAGAACAAAATACAACAGCACGAAGAGGTCTTCCAATCAGCAGAGTTATGGAAACCATAATAGAAACCCAACGGACTCCATCATAGTTAACGGGATCCCTCAGGCAGTCTTGGTGTCTGGTGTATGCTGGATCCAGGGCTTCAATTTTTTAATGGAAATGGAAAAGACACTCTGACGTGAACCTAACCATTCTGTAATTTGATAGCAAGCATTTTTGGTCACTCCAAGAACACATAAAACAGACTTTGCCAGATCAATGAGTACTCAAATAACCAAGCAAGGGGCGACTTTTTACCTGCACAGTCACAACATAAAGATCAATACGCAAGTAAGGGCTCGTTCACATCACCGTTCAGCCCTTCCGTTCTCCTGCTCCGTTATAGGAGCAGGAGAACGGAAAGGACAGATTCGGGACATAATTGAGCTGAACGGAGCCTACGGACCCCATAGACTATAATGGGGTCCGTTAGGTTTCCGCTCAGGGGAAAATTTTTGAAGCGTCCTGCGTGCACAACTTTTGTCTCCGCTCCAAAAATCATCTTCTGAGCAGAAACCTAACGGACCCCATTATAGTCTATGGGGTCCGTAGGCTCTGTTCAGCTCAATTATGTCCCGAATCCGTCCTCCTGCTCCTATAACTATAGGAGCAGGAGAACGGAAGGGCTGAACGGTGATGTGAACGAGCCCCAAGTGGAATGCATATTACACAATGGCTGCTGAATGATCCTTGACAGCTGGACTAGGAAGATCAGGGTTTCTTTGAATTTCCTTCCCATTAGAGTCATGTTCCTCAGAACTGTTCCAAACACCATAGGCAAAGTAGATAATGAAACCTAAAGCACAAAACAGGTAAAATGACAAAGCATTTCATGAGTAAACAAAACAACCAAAACAGAAGATTATTGTAGAGATGATTGTGGTCCAATTTATGTGGTAATGAATGAGTAGCCTACATGGACAGTGCTTCTTGATTAAAAGAACCAACTTTGCTAAAAAGGTAGTTTCAACATGACAGCCCCTTGCTACTCTGATGATGCCCCAGTAATCAGCAGATTGCTCTGGTTCAGATGTCATAGGTCCAGGTGATCAGCTATGATTGTCATAGGAAATCCTGCCCAGAAATACATTTTCCCTGAAGAATAATTGCCATCCAAGTAATACAATGATTATTATAAGTGGCACTCCACAAAAGCTTACGGGGAGTTCCTTTATGATGTAACTATAGGACCTAAATGGGCAATAGGTGAGAACACTCAACTGCTAGTTTCATTATAATTATGTATATTAGAGTCTACTCAGGACATCTTAAGGTGGATGGGTCAATGCTCCTGATATGTCAGTTTTAGCAGATTATTAGGAATGAACATTAGTATGAGGGCTTATTCCTGATAATCAGCCTGTGGAAAGGTTTGGCCACACGTTCAGGTTTCCTGATTAAGTTTCTGAAGTCAAAATCAGGAGCAAATCATAAAAGGATAAAAAGTATTAAGGACAGATACACTTTCCACTATATTCCACTTTACTCTATACTTCTCTTTTATGAACTCACTCCTGGCCTTCCAAAACTGCATCAGGAAACCTGAATGTGTGGCCGTAACCTAAGGGCCCGTTCACACGACCGTGTAAACAGGTCCACATCTATTCCGCAATTTTGCGGAATAGATGCGGCCCAGTTCACTTCAATGAGAGCGGGAAGCCACTGCTCCATACAAAGAAATAAAAAAAATAGAACATGCCTTATTGCGGACAAGAATAGGCATTTTGAATAGGGTGCTGGGCCATGTGTTCTGCAAATTGCGGAACACACACTGGTCGGGATCCACAAAACCACAGCCGCCTGAACGTCCCCTAAAGGTGCTACATACAGTGCATCACCCGATGAACAAACAAAACGCTTGTTCATACTGTAGGGTGAAATTATAATTTATGTGGACATCTTAATCATAGTTTCTGGGCAGCAGATTGTGTAAACCGGGATTTTCTGCCGAAAAAAAACATGAATCTGTATAAAGACAAGTGATAGCAGTAGCCATTGCTTGTCCCCATACTGTGGAGGTGATCGCTGCATGTAAACGCAGCTCTTGCTTCCACTGACGAGCAGGCAGTTTTAAGGAAGGAATAGTATCTTCCCGATAATTGCCTTCTCAGTTGGCTCGTGTAAATGCACATTTACTCCTCATATACACACTTTAAATCTAGATGATAAAAACTGCAGTTAAATATATCCCCTTTAAAACGATGTGAGCGATAATCTCTGCAGTGCTGGAGAATATGTTGGCAATATAAAAGCAACAGGAAATAAATTTTACCTAAAGCCATCCAGATAGAAAATCGAATCCAAGTGTCATTGTCAAATTGGACCATAAAATATAAGTTGATAAACACACTAAAAAGAGGCAACAAGGGGAGTGCAGGTACCTTAAAATACATAAAAATACAAAATCAGAAAAATCCTATTATATATATGAAAACAATAACAGCAATGCTTACACTGTATTAAAGAAGATTTTTACTTAGATCTAATTAATGGTCATAACTTACTTTGAATGACAGATGGGTTTTACACTCTGGTTGCTTCCAGATAACAAAAGTAACAGCAGCAGACCCCACAGACAGAAGGATAAAGACAGTGATCCAGATGGGACTTCCAGTAAGAATGTCATGAAGCTTATGACAAAGTATCAAACACATGAAGATGAAGAAAATAGCTGGAAAACCATAAACACAAAGGATAAACCCGTGAGTAGTCCTACACATAAATAATGAGATCTCTATGAGCTTTATTGCTAATAAAACAAATGTACTTACATATTACTGAGACGCAGCCATAAACAATGAGTCCGGAAATTTTGGTGGGGACATCGCTGCCTGGAGATACAAGATGCCTGAAGCTGAATGCATCAGTTTGGGTATAGGTGACCTGGAGATCAGTGTCCGTCTTCTCATTTTCTTCCTTATTTAGCTTCACCATTTCCGTGGTCTTGAGTGAGCTACTCTGTTTCTCTGGTTGGTACCTGCAAGCCCAGCGCAAACAATTTTTTAACTTTCTTTTTTTTTTTTTTTAAACAGACCGAGTCAAAACACCTCTCGATCAACTCTGCAGGACAAAGTAGGTTTAGGGTGGCGTCACACACAACTTTTTGTGACAGTTTTAGATGTAGTTTTGAGCCAAAGGTGGGTTGGATGGGAATAAACATATAAAGATAGGACTTCTCCATCCTTCTGGATCCACTTCTGGCTTTGGCTCAAAAACTGCAACAAAAACTACTCATGTGTATTACACCACGCTTAAAGAGGCTGTCCAGGTTTAGAAATACATGGCTGTTTTTTTTTTTTTTTTTACAGAAACAGGTCCACCCTTGTCCATGGGTTGTGGCCGATATTGCATCTTAGCTCTACCAATGAAGCAGTGAATGAAGCAGAGTTCACCATGGCCAACCCATAGACAGGCGTGATGTTGCCAATGTGGGGGGGGGGGGGGGTGTCATCTTATTCTAATCCTGGACAACCGTTAACTAAATGGGTCTGGGTGTTTGTTTTTTTTGCAGATCAAATACAGGGATGTTACTATACAACTTGCCTAAGAATAACAACGCAGGCAGCCACCAGACAGTAAGCAAGTAAGGTACCAATGGACATCAACTCTACAAGGACCTTCAGCTCAAAAAAGAACGCCATGATTGCTGCAAATAAACAATTACATAATTAGAAAGCAACAGAACATTAGCCAAAAAATTGCATCTCTCACTTAAGAACACTAGTGACTTCCACTGCCCAAATTATTTGCTACCTGCTGCTGAGCAAAAGACTGAGACCATTATTTTATTTTACATGAAGGGGCTGTCCAGAATTTATTTATTTTTTTTAATTTAACCCCCACTCTCAGTGGGATCTGTCAGGACAGTAATACTTGCCCCCCGCTGCTCCATGGGATCAAAGCTAACTTCACCGATTTTCCGGTCCCAGTATGTAAACTCCCTCCACCAACAGGATAGCATGCGCTGCTGCAGACAATGACGGGCCTAAACGGTGACAAGTCTCCAGCAGCACACCCCTGCTGGATCACATGCCACTTGGGGACACACCACTATAATGGCAGGTCATTGGCTGAAGTGGCACGTGACACCATTCAAGCAGGAAGTTTACATACAGGGACTGGGCATTTGGTGACGTCAGGACGGGAGCAGAATGGAATGGCAACAGAACAGTTCTTTTCACATTTCCCGCTGAGGAGATGGCACATTTAAGGGGAGTCAGTCACCAGCTACCTTCCTGTCCAACTGTTTGTATAAACACATAGCTTTGGTTCACCAGATTAAAAAGTAGTTTTTATTTTGTTGATCAGAGTCTGAATTCCAGATTTGATACTTTTTCTTAATACTCAGATTAGGACTTTGGTGCAATGAGGGCATCAACATTGCTCTAGTTGCACCTAAGATTCATTCCTTTCACTGCTCAGCTCCTCGTTCACTGCTTTGCCACTGTATGGCCCTGCCAATCAAGGCTGCCAAAACCACCTTGTATTCATGCAGCTCTCATCCCTCAGTGTGTCTCTACATACCCTCTAACACACATTGTCTTTAGCTTGTTCGCATCTATTTAATCCTGTATTGTCAAATAATTGCTGTACAAGTCTCTTGTCAAATTAATAGTTTTTAACCCTTTAAATTCGAGGGCCTATTTTCATTTTGGATTTTTCCTCCCCACTTTCCAATAACCATTTTTTTCCGTTCACATAGCTATAGGAGGGCTTATTGTTTGCAGGACAATATGCATTTTTAATGCTACCATTTATTGGGTGGTCCTTATTCTGCGGCTCAATAGGATTGCAGCGATACCAAATTTGAATAGGCTTCTTTTGTTTTAAATTTTTTTTTTTTTAACCTTTGAAAAAAATAAAATTAAATTTTCTTTGCATTGCTATATTCTGACAGCCATACATTTTTTATATTTTGGTCTAAAGAGCTGTATGAGGACTTGTTACCATTTTTGTGGTATGTACGTCTTTTTGATCACAGTTATTTAATTTCTTAGGGGGATAAAATGACAAAAAATGGTGAATCACCTTTTTTTCCCATTATGGCATTCATCATTTAGGAATTAAAAACATTTTTTTTTAATAGTTCAGACATGGTGATACCCAATACCCTATTTTTTTTTATTGGAGCTGTATCCCTCTGCCTTCACTCACAGGTGCCGCAAGGGGTTAAATGACTGGCGCTTCCTGCTAGTGCAGGCAGGCGCCGGCTATATGACACAGCCGGCATCCAGCCGCGTATAGAGCAGGCTCACTGCAGAAGCCTGTATGTCCTAATGCATAAAGGTGCTAAAGGTGCCCATACAACTTCAATAGCTGTCAGCTGAACGATCATTTGACAGACAGCGCTCTCTCCGACTGGCAGAGTTCACACTTCAGTGATTTCCATCTGTGACTGTGAGCCAAAACCAGAAGTGAAGCCTACTTAGAGATAAGGTATAAGGAAACATCTGCACCTGTTCTGTGTTTGACCTTCTTCTGGTTTTGGCTCACAATAACTGATGGAAATAACTGGCCAAACAACTGAAGTGTAAACTTGGCCATACAGATACAAGCTCAGCGGCATGTATGTGTGTTTTCAATGGGGAGAGAGAGAATGGTCGCTGCCAAATGCCTCTGGCAGTTTATCTCCATGGAGAAAAAAAATCTAAATTTAGGCTCTCTCTCCTAACATCATCTATTGATATCTCCCCATACACATTAGACTGTAGACTGGTCCTGCTGCTATTACTAGAAAAAAAAAAAAAAAAAACTTACATCCATCGAGACTAATAAAGTGCTGTTCTAAACATGAACATTGTGGCATGTACTTGTGTCTCTTCGTTCAACATTTCGGAATAATACTGTACGGAGACAGGTCCATAGAATGTATGGGCCCCAATGAGCCGATATAAGTTATTCGTGAAATTGCGCATGACGTCGTTAAATTAACTTCGGTTGTTGATTTTTAAAATTTAAAACAAAGCTCAGCTCCGGTTCTGAGGTGCTAGTCAGAACCAAAGCAGAGTTTGGTTTCACGTTTTAAAGTGGTTTTCCACTTTAAAAATCAACTACCAAAGTTATTCAACGAAATCACGCGCGATAGAAAGACCGTCGTAAGAAAGTTTGTTCGTCTGATCATTGGTCAATCTAAACACTTGACCGATCAGCTGACAAATAAGCATACAAATTGCTGGTTTACACAGGGACATGGGCTGCCATGTTAATGTAAAGTATATGGAAGTGAATGCTTGTAGTAATGATCACGTTTGTATGACAGGAACACTTGTAGTAATAACCATGTCCACCAGCACACGTAAAGGTTCTTTACAAGGCTTTTTAAAGAAATGCTGATTAAATTTTATCGTTGATCAGCACATCGGGAATATCTTCAGTTCCTGGAAATCTATTTTTCTCTCCTTTCAATTTGTCATTGTCAGATCTCGTCCTCACAGGAAATTCTGTAAAAACAGCATGTATAACCCCAGCCTTAAATGTACTGCTTTTTTCAGCCACACGTGTACATGGTTTTATAAACCCCGTTTACTTGGACTGTATTGTAAAGTGTGGCTCCTTTTCTGTGCAAAAGTGACTCACGTAAACCTACTACAAACCAGCTACATCTGACACTATACAGTGCCAACATGCACCAGGTTTTTCTGCCAAATAACCAATAAATGCTTGAGACAATGTAATTCTCACCTGACACAATACCAGAAACAATGGTTGCAATCAATGGCGTCTTCGTCCTCTTATTGACCCTAGCTAAGAATTTAAAGAGAAGTCCATCTTCAGCCATTGCATAGATCACACGTGGCATCGGAAACATGGAACCCAATAAACTGTAAATGGCAGTAAATACAAAATATAATCTGTCAGCTTTATCTCCACACTTTTTATTTTTTACTGATGAGTCTTTTCAAGACCCCCAACCCAAAAGATTACATTGCTCTGTCGTTTTGTGAAACAGACAAAATGGGTTTAGGATGGTAAAGTCCTTCAAAATTTAGTTGTCTCCAACATTATTGCCACCCACCGGCAAGACTACTTCTGACAAGCTGTTCCACCATAGAATATTGGGAATTGGTAGGACAAAAACCGTCCGATTCTCTGCATATTTGCCGGGTTGCAGCTGGATCTCTGCCGGACCCCATTATAGCTCTGACAGAACAGCCTGCCGGAATGCGGTGCGGCAGGTGTGAAGCTAGCCAAATCTGCACAGTGTACACTCTTATCAGTGTTTTGCAAACACTATATTGCATTGCTTCCAAATTTCTTCTGAAGGCTGGAATCACATTTGCAGTTTTTGTGGCAGCTTTTCAAGCCATTGAAGGAAAAGTGTAAAGGAAATTCTTTACACATTTCCTCTTACTTGCATTCACTTCTGTGTGTGTCTCTCTAAACCGGCATCAGAAAGCCTTAAAGGCTATAAACACCTTACAGGGCATTTTTTTATCATTGCATTTTACTCATTTTAGGTTAAAAGTATTTTTCCATTGGTCTTTAT
Organism: Rhinella marina; assembly: GCA_900303285.1. NCBI lineage: Eukaryota > Metazoa > Chordata > Amphibia > Anura > Bufonidae > Rhinella > Rhinella marina. The sequence goes on from ONZH01027958.1 coordinate 87,602, forward strand.
TAAAAATGTTAGTAGTTTTTGTCATAAAGGGCCAACGCTGAGCATCTTACTGAGTTATTTTTGAGCTATAATTCGTGTTTAGGAGGTCAGGAGACCAGAGATAAGGAGCTTTCAGCTGAGCTGACTGATGGAGAAACAGTATAAACACATAGCACGGTACTAGACAATCTCAATGTTGTACGGAGAAAGGGGTTGAAAATTGTTAATAAAAACCATTTGAAAAACTGATTTTTAGCTCAAAATGAGCACAATCTAATAATAAAAAAATACCTCCATAGCCTTTAAATGGATATCCCAAAGATTGTCGATTACAGTATATTCGTCAGAGAATGATGGGTGGGGTCTGCAGCTGTGGTCGTAACAGAAAGGCCAAAGGAGAGAGAGAAAACTGGTTCCACCCATGTATGCACATATCAGTCTTAAAATCTACAGTTTTAGAAATAGCTAGATACAACTAAAAAGCTAGGACATTAATTTAGCATATATCTCTCTCCCACCTAAAAAGAATTTACCTTGTTGAGAGGGCACAAAGAGACCCAACAGAGACAACATAACGAGCAGGCTCCCAACCCACATATCTGAATGCTCCAGGAAGTGGACTTTCTTTATTCAGTAAAAAGTATGGTATCATAAGGGTAAGTGCAGCAGATACCCCAAAGTAGGCCACAAAGCAAACTAGGAGTGAAACGATGATACCAATCGGGATAGAGCGCTGGGGGTTCTTGGCTTCTTCACCTGGAATATAACAATTTAAACTCAATAGAAATCCAATTAACCCTGGCAGAAGGTGTACTGTATACATAAAGTCATATATAGTAATATAGAATATTGAGGAGCAGTCAGCTCGCTTGAGAGGTCTACTGCAGTAAATAGGGGTACAGGATAATGGACACAGCACTCGTCCAGTAAGGCTTTTGGTGGGTGCACGTCGGTCTCTTTTCCACCTAAGAGACTTAGATGCATATAATTGATGGAATATATGAGAGAGCACACCAGATAAAGTATTTTCAAAATGTTTGTTTTATTCCATTAATTTCAACCCCAGTGGTATATTGTAGTGCAACGTTTCGAGCCCAAGAGTGGTGCCCTTCTTCAGGCTGGGACATATGGTGATCCCATGTGTTCCTACGGCATGAGACCACATATGATCACCACATGCCCCAGCGTGAAGAAGGGCACCACTCTTGGGCCCGAAACGTTGCACTACTATATACCACTAGTGTTGAAATTAAAGGGGTTGTCCGAGTTATTTTTTTATTCTTTATATGTTTCTAACTTGTCAGGTATAACAACTTTCCCATATACTTTGTTTCTAAAGCTGCTGGTTTCTCAGAGTTGACTGAGGGTCACATGACCTGTGATGTCACCTTATCTCCCTGGTCTGTGATGTTTCGTGCACAAGCCTCAGAGTTCAGATAACAGTCTGTACACGAGATGTCACTGGCCACGCCCCCTTTCTTTGCCAGCTGCTATCTGCTCTCCCCGATTCCTTCAGATAAAACATTAACCCCTTCAGCCAGAACACACTGAGGGCTCAAGGCTTTACAACAAATAGTAGCTGTAGCAGTGAGAGGAGACAAATGCTGGGCACAGGAGCTATAGAAGAATTATATTGTACAAGAACAGGTAGGGAGAAATTCCTGTGTGTGTATCAGCATTGTCATTGTACAGCTGGGACTTGTAGTCCTACACATACAACATGCTGCTGAGTATTCTAGCAGGCAGACATGTCACTCAGCACTTGTATTCACTGCAGAGAAGGGGGGAGGGGCAGAGATTGTTATTACTGCAGGTAAACAAAGGCCAGAAGAGAACCAGGGAAATTAGGAAATATAGATTTTTTTTGCCTAAAACTTGCTGAACTTAGTTATACATAGCTGCCCATCAGATTTACAGTGCTATATTTTTTTTTTCATAACTTGGACAACCCCTTTAATGGAATAAAACAAGCATTTCAGTCATCTGGTGAGCTGTCTCATACATGCCATCAATTATATACAAGAGCATCTTAGAGGAGAAGCACAGTGCAGAATTCGGTTATTCCTCCTGGAAATGTGTGAGCAAATTGGAGTTACCATAGCCTTTGTCAACGGTTCATGTGACTTCACATGGTGACAGTTTAAGACTAAGGAGATACACAATTGAAACTTACCAATTTGATAATAAGATCAGATACATTTCCTTGAAGTTTGAATAAATCACTTTTTAAATGATTTAGAGTTTCAGCAGCAAATTTCCAAACACTGATTCTCATTTCTAAAATCAAGACCAGCAAAAGACTTTCTCCTACAAATATATACCAGTCTAAGTCGGCGCCCTAATTTGCTGGCAACAAATCGCTCCATGCAAAAGGGGAAGGGGGCGTCACCAACAAACAATGGAATTATATGGGGAGGCCCAAACTATATGAGTAACAAGTGTTCATTCCCATACAGTAGTGATGATTGCTATATGGAATCACTCATCCTATCACTGCCCACTATCGGCAAGTGTAAAAAGGATCACCATGACACAAACAACAAAATACATAGTAAACCAATTACCATTTTCTACTATGATTACAATTCATGTATACGGTTACTTACCTGTAGTGGCAATGCAGTCAAAGCCCACAAATGCATAAAAGCATGCTGCAGCTCCAGATGCAGCTTTACTGAAACCAAAAGGAAGAAAACCTCCGGAACCAAATTCTTTTAAGCTGTAAGTATAGTAAGCAATGGTTAGAGAGGTTTCTCACCATTACTGAATTGCCATTTAAAAGACCTGCTCAGCAGCTAGTCCAGCATGAATTTTATTACTGTACAAGATGTCTTTGAGAAAGCACAAGTCATTTGGAATTGTATAATCCATATTTCATGGACAACTGAATGTGCAGTCCAAGTAAAGATGCTTACCTGTCAGAGACATTAGATGATGTGAGATTATAATAATCTTCCTGGGTAAGACTCCAGTTTTTGGCATCACCCTTCAGGAAGCCAGACAGGATGACAAAGGCCAACACCAGAAGATTGACAGCCGTGAAGATCTTATTAACCAGCGCAGACTCGCTTACACCAACAGCCAGTAACACTGTAGAAAGAAAAATTGTCAGAAAATGTTTCAAAGGTGAGTAAAACTATGACGTAAAACCTCATATCCTAAGACTTGTCACTGCACAGATGAAAAACAGATCCACCAGGCTAGATGTGACCTTCTGATGTTCATCCATCCAACAAATGTAATCCCAGTGAGCAATTGCTAAAACTAAGAGCTAAAACCTCCCCGTGTGGACACCAATGAACACACACTTACTCAAATAGCCTACAAAAAAGCAATCAGTCTTCAATTTATTATTCAAGTGTTATCATAGGGAGGCCACCACCCAATGCTGACCTGAAATCTAGCACACAGAAGATAGCCTTCATCAGCTTAATGAGATCATTATTTCTCATTAGTTTTTGCTGAAGAAGCACAAACAATTTTAGTGCCAATTAACCATGTATAATATAAAATGCCAGTGCCACCAATAAATGAAGGAAACAAAAAGTGAATTAATAACAAACTCTGTTCAAAACTAAAGTATCCCGTGTGCTCCACTCAAAGGGGTATTCTCACGATGACTTATTACACAAGGTCTGTATGCATCCAACCACTGGCACCCCCACTGATCAAAAGAATCAGAGTCTCATGACACCGGATGAAAACAGTGGCAGCCGAACATGTGCACTGCCACGTTCACTGTCTATGAGACTGACCAGGAGAGTACAGTGCAGAAGTACCATACATATGAATGCAGGGTCAGTGGGCATGCTCAATTGCTGCTCCATTCTAATGGGAGAAGTTGAACATGTGTTCTTATGATTGGTAGGGGTCTCAGTGCTTGGAGCCCCACCAATCAGGCACCTAGGTACACATTAGCAGTGGGATGCTGCACCAATGGGGCCCAACTGATCCCACTGAGTTTAAATACCGCCACATACTGCAGCAGTATAATGTCTTGCTTTTTTGCTGGAAGCTAGGACACCTATCACACAAGTTGACATTCTGGGAATACCCTTTGAAGCAATTCTAAGTGTTATAAAATTGCCAGATTTTAATGGATTTGTCTAACATCATGGTGGCTCAGTGGTTAGCATTGGTGCCTTGCTGCGCTGGGGTGTTAGGTTTGAATCTGACCAAGGACAACATCTGCGTAGAGTTTGTATGTTCTCCCCATGTTTGTGTGGTTTCCTCCAGGTTCTCCGGTTTCCCCTCATACTCCAAAGACATACTGATAAGGAACTTAGACTGTGAGCCCCATTGGGGCTGCGGAATATAGTTGCACTATATAACTGCATACAAAAATGAATGAAATAGAGGGATATTACACAGTTACATAGTTAATACGGTTGAAAAAAGACATAAGCCCATCAAGTATGACACACGTCCATCAAGTCCATTCGCATCTGAACAGTTATGTCATCTATTGATAGGATGCTCACATTATCTACATCAGGGCCGCTTTATCCATAGGGCATATGGTGCATCTGCACCGGGCCCACCAATAGGTCACGTGGGGGGGGCCCCCCCTTACAACCGGCCGGTCACATAAATTATTATTTTTTTTTAATTTCCCTAGCCGGGGCGCACGCTCACCTGTAAACTTAGGTAGCGGTGAGGCGGCGCCATCCGGCTCCGCCGGTGGGTGGCGCGATGAAGTGACGCGGGCGGCGCGATGACGTCATCGCGCCGCCTGCGACGTTCCTCAGGAGACCCGCCAGAAGAGGCTGGCTGGGTCTGCATCGTGGGACCGCGGACCGCGCCAGGACAGGTGAGTATAAACTGCCCTCCTACATGCTGCCCTAAACCTAGCCCCTGCCACCCTATTTCAAACCCCCAATACTGGCCCTGCCTTAACCCTGGCCTCTAACCCTAATATTGACCCCAACCATAATACAGGCCCCTGACCCCCTAATACTGGCCTGCCTGACCCCTAACCCTGGCCTCTAACCCTCAATACTGGCCCTGCATTGACCCCAACCGTAATACAGGCCCCTGACCCCCTAATACTGGCCCTGCCTGACCCCTAACCCTGGCCTCTAACCCTCAATACTGGCCCTGCATTGACCCCAACCGTAATACAGGCCTCTGACCCCCTAACCCTGGCCTTTAACCCTCAATACTGGTCCTGCATTGACCCCAACCGTAATACAGGCCCCTAACCCCCTAATACTGGCCCTGCCTGACCCTTAACCCTAGTACTGGCCCCTGACCCCTACTCTGTAACTGACCTCTAACCTTGGACCCCTAACCCTGATACTGGCCCCTGACCCCTAGAATCGACCCCAAATACTGGCCCTGTCTCACTCCCAAATACTGGCCCTGTCTCCCCCCTTCCCTTATACTGGCCCTGTCCTTCTCCCTAATCCCTGTGCTGACCCCTACCCTGGTACTGACCTCTAACCCTGGACCCCCTAACCCTAATACTGAACTCTAATACTGTCCCTAACCCTAATATTGACCGCTAACCCTAATGTACGGTACTGACCCCTAATACTTTCTCCTTTACATCACCATATTTGTTTTGTGATCCACAATTACGGCTCCACAAAACACGGATACTTGCACATGCCCAGCCCTATGATAAAAATGCCTGTTCTTGTCTGCAATTGCGGTCAAGAATAGGACATGCTCTATCTTTTTTGCAGGGCTGTGGAGCGGAACTACGGATTTGCAGCCCCATTGAAGTTAATAGAAATACGATCATGTGAATGTACCCTAATGTTGCCTCTAACCCCAATACTGGCCCTAAGGGTGCATTCAGATGACCATATTCTGGGTCTGCATCCGTTCCACAATTTTGCGGAATGAGTGCAGACCCATTCAATTCAATGGGGCCGCAAAAGATGCTGACATCACACCATGTACTGTCCACATCTGTGGTTCCGTTCCGTGGCCCCACAAAAAATATAAAGCAAATGTCCTATTCTTGCCTGCAATAATATGCATTTCTATATAGGGCTGGCACTGTGCGGTCTGAAAAATGTGTTCTGCGGATCCACAATTTGTGGGCTGCTAAACACTTTCGGTCGTCTGAATGTAGCTTTATGCTAATACTGGCCCCTAACCGCCAATACTGGCCCCTAACCGCCAATACTGGCCCCTAACCGCCAATACTGGCCCCTGACACCAATAGTAGCCCCAAACCCCAATACTAATGCTAATCCTATCCCTTAAACTGACTGGAACCTTAACTACAACCCCCAATACCTCACACAGTGACCATAATATATGACCGTCCACATATATCTGTATGCACTGCATCTTTTATACCTCACACCTGACACATAGTATACATACAGAGTACTCATACGTCAGGTACAGGGTATAATAGATGCAGTGAGTAAACGTATATAGTATATACAGCAGTGTACTGGTATGTGAGGTATAATAGATGTAGTGTGTACAGATATATAGTATATACAGCAGTGTACTGATATATGAGGTATAACACATGCAGTGTGTACAGGTATATAGTATACAAAGCAGTATACATCACACCTCCCATGTCAGTACACTGCTGTATATACTATATATCTGTACACACTGCATCTATTATACCTCACACATCAGTACACACTACATCTAATACACACCGTATCTGTGTGTAGCGCTAATGCTGCTGTTATATTCAGGGCACAGTATGTGGCACTGAGGTGAGTCTGTGTCAGTCTGCAGGATGTGTTGGTAAAGTGTGAAGATAAGAGATCTTCTCGGCAAAATCTGCAGAGCTGAATTGTGGACGGAAGAAGTCATCAATGGTGGTCTGAGCCAGATGGGGAAGAACTCAGGAGAAGACGTCACCTGTAAGTAACTAAATGGAAATGATTATTCTGCTACTGACTGTGTATGATGAGTGTTGTAGTCACCTGGATGATCTACAGCTAAGGGGTTGTTCACACATCAGTTATTTGATCAGTTATTGCCATCAGTTATTGTGAGCCAAAACCAGGTGCGGGTCAAAAACACCAAACAGGTGCAGATCTTTTCATTACACCTGATCTCTGTTTAGTGTCCACTCCTGGTTTTGGCTCACAATAACTGATGGAAATAACTGATCAAAAACTGATATGTGAACAACCCCTTAGGCTACTTTCACACTGGCGTTTTCAGGATCCGTTTGTGAGATCCGTTCTAGGGTCTCACAAACGGTCCTGAACTGATCAGTTTCACCTAATGCATTCTGAATGGATAAGGATCCGTTCAGAATGCATCAGTTTGCCTCCGTTCCGTCTCCATTCCGCTCTGCAAGCGTTTTGGTGTCCACTTGACCAAGCGGAATGGATGCGGATCCGTCTCCGCTCCAATGCAAGTGAATGGGAGCGGATCCGTTTGCTAATGCACATTAGCAAACGGATTCCGTTCCCTATGGGACTTTCAAACATAGGCAAAACATAGGCATGCTGATCCGTTCTGAACGGAAGCAAACTAATGCATTTTCGGGCGGATCTGTCTGAACGCAAGTGTGAAAGAAGCCTAATGATGGGTGGTAGCATGCTGTTTTGGTGGCAACAACAACTCCCGCATCCCTTTGCACACGTTCAGGCCATACTGGGAGCTGTAGTTGCACACCCTACACGGTCATATGGCGAGGGATGACCTGACTACTCAGATGGTTCTGGTGCTGTATTTATGTAGAGAACCTGGTTCTGGTGCTGTATTTATGTAGAGAACTTGGTTCTGGTGATGTATTTATGCAGAGAACTTGGTTCTGGTTCTGTATTACTGTAGAGAACTTGGTTCTAGTGATGTATTTATGTAGAGAACTTGGTTCTGGTGATGTATTTATGTAGAGAACTTGGTTTCTGGTGATGTATTTATGTAGAGAACTTGGTTCTGGTGATGGTATTTATGTAGAGAACTTGGTTCTGGTGCTGTATTTATGTAGAGAACTTGGTTCTAGTGATGTACTTATGTAGAGAACTTGGTTCTGGTGCTGTATTTATGTAGAGAACTTGGTTCTGGTGCTGTATTTATGTAGAGACCTTGTTCTGGTTCTGTATTTATGTAGAGAACTTGGTCCTGGTGCTGTATTTATGTAGAGAACTTGGTTCTGGTGCTGTATTTGACTTATGGGTTTGGTGCTGTGTGTATGTAGTGATCTTGGTTCTTGCTCTGTATTTGTGTGTTAAACAGACATCTGATGCTATACACGTCTAATACTATCCATTCACATTTGCGTTTGGGTCACAGATTCTGTTAAAAAGACCGGACAGAAAAGTTCTGCATGCATCATTAAGCAGCATATGATTATATGTTTCCAGCAAGGCCTTATGCTGTGTTTTTACCATATTGAGGCAGCAAAGGCCTTGCTGGGTAACTTATTTAAACCCTATGCTGCATCAATAACTAATATAGCCTAAGGGCTATGTTTAGATACAAGCAGCATAGGGTTAAAAAGGTTACTTACCAAGGCCTTTTGCTGCCTCAATATGGTAAAAACAAATAAAATTTGGTGTTTATTTATTTTTTTTAAGGAGGCAAAATGCATGTGGGCGCGGTACAGGGGTGGAGCGGGGGGGGGGGGGGGGTGGGGGGGGTTGGGGCCCACTCTTGATCTTTGCACTGGGCCACCAATGTCTTAAAACGGCCCTGATCTACATTCATCACCGCAGGACTTCCGCATAAAACCTAGCTAGTGCTGGCTCAGCTATTTTCAGAATTTCTAATGGAATAAATAAAGATGACAACGTATGGCGTTCTCTCCATTCACGGCAGGGCTCCATTCTTAAGGTGGTACTCGCACCTATCGGACATTTAAGGCATATCCTATTGATATGCTATAAGTGTCCAGATAGGACAACCCTTTTAAAAGGGAACTTGTCGTTATTTGATGTTGCCCACTCAGAGCAGCAAGCAGTAGTGACAGCCACGCTGATTTCAACAGGACATCTACAATTACAATATCTGTAGGATCATACAGCCAGCGCTGTGAGGCAGGAGTCTGGCAAATTCATGAGCTCTGGGTACCCCCACGAATAGTGACTGACTGACAGATATCTTCCGATAACTGTGAATAGGGAGAAATCTTTGCTCATGATATGAAGATCACAGTTCAGCCTCCTGGAAAAATACTTTTGACTCATATAGGAAAATACTTCGTGAAGTAAAATAATGGTCTGGCTAAACGGAGTCATATGTTGTGTAACATCACGTTGCACTACACAACAGGGAATGGCTACATGGCGACATGTCGCATGACAAAGTTGTGCAACAATTGATATAATGTATTTCAATGGTGTTGCAATTCAACATGGCACATGTTGCAACTGTAAAAGTTGCAGAAAAATCCAACTTGGATTACATGAAATGTCATTGTGTAGCCGGACCGTTACACTGCCCACTCCATGCAAGGCCAGTAGGCCTCGAAGGCACTGACTCCAGCAGAAACATTAGGGAATTCAGACCATAGAACAGAAACAGCAGGATGAAATCAAGACCGTATCTCATCTAAAAGACAGGATACTGAAATGCGGGAAAGACAATCAGCTATAATTTGCCTAATTGAGGCATGTTTGTAGCCAGTGTTTGAGAGCCAATTGAATTATAGTCTATCAGGTGTGGGGTAATATGATGAAAACCTGCAATTCTGCATGGACATTTTAAATATTTTGAAAAGCACCTGGGGTGTCCTTTAACATGTATAATATAGTTCAAGTACAAGCCTGTAACAATAAGTTATGAATAAGTTATAAAATTGTGAGATTATCCCCAATATGTGCATTGGTTGTTCACAATTCCAATAGTCTATTTTATCCAGTAAATATAAATTTCCATGTTCTACAACTATACCAGTTCTCTTACAATAGCACTGCATATACTTTATATATATGTATATATATATATATATATATATATATATATATATATATATATATATATATATATATATATATATATATATATATACACACACACACACAGTACAGACCAAAATTTTGGACACACCTTCTCATTCAAAGAGTTTTCTGTATTTTCATGACTATGAAAATTGTAGATTCACACTGAAGGCATCAAAACTATGAATTAACACATGTGGAATTATATACTTAACAAAAAAGTGTGAAACAACTGAAAATATTTGTCTTATATTCTAGGTTCTTCAAAGTACCCTTTGATTACTGCTTTGCACACTCTTGGCATTCTCTTGATGAGCTTCAAGAGGTAGTCACCTGAAATGGTTTTCACTTCACAGGTGTGTCCTGTCAGGTTTAATAAGTGGGATTTCTTGCCTTATAAGTAGGGTTGGGGCTATGAGTTGTGTTGGGCAGAAGTCAGGTGGATACACAGCTGATAGTCCTACTGAATAGACTTAGAATTTGTATTATGGCAAGAAAAAAGCCGCTAAGTAAAGAAAAACGAGTGGCCATCATTACTTTAAGAAATGTTAAGTATATAATTCCACATGTGTTAATTCATAGTTTTGATGCCTTCAGCGTGAATCTACAATTTTCATAGTCATGAAAATACAGAAAACTCTTTGAATGAGAAGGTGTGTCCAAACTTTTGGTCTGTACTGTGTGTATATATATATATATATATATATATATATATATATATATATATATATATATATAGTTTTAAACCAGGTCAGTTCCTATACATGCTAGTCATGAGTAAGATTAACAATCAAATCCATAATTCAAATAAAGGTGGATATTTTTAATTCTTCAAGTGCTGGACATCTACTGTAAGACAAGAAGTTACCATGATGCGATACAGTCCAGCCCTATTAAAGGGGGTCTCTCACCAGCGACCTCCCTATCCAACTGTTTGCATAGACGCATAGCTGTAATACACCTGATTACAGTGCTTTTTCTTTTGTTAATCTGAGGCTCAGCTCCTAAATTATTATACTTTTTCCTAATATGCAAGTTAGGTATTTGGTGCCACCACTGCTCTCACCGCGCACAAGCTCCAATCATTTCTGTGGCCAGCTCCTCCCTCACTGCTTTTATTGTCAGGGCCAGGCTGTGGCTGGAAACAGAAAGGAGTGGAGTTTGGGTGTAAGGAGAGCAAGAGTGACACTTCTTGCACCAACCACCTATTTTGTATATTAAGAAAAGGTATAACTCAGGAAAAGATCCTTGGATCAACGAAAGGAAAAAAAACAGTGCTTTATTCAGGTGATCTACAGCTATGCGTCTATGCAAAAGGTTGGATAGAGAAGGGACGCCCCAAAGACTACATTCCAATATAAGCACCTACCAGTTAGCAGAATGACAAGTAAAAGAGCAAAGAAATCTGGGTATTCTGCCAGGACATTCTCCACTTTGATATTTATTCTCTCTTTGAAGTAGATTCTAATGTGATTTCCAATGATATCATCAAAATTAGAGCTCCAAGCTCTTGCTACACTGGCGGTACCTGGGATAGGAAGAAGAGAAAGGTTGAATGTTCGAACATTTATTTATTCAAAAGATGCAATTGGTGGACAAGTACATTATTAAAAAAAACAAAACACTAGAAATAATTTTTATTTTGTCAGCAATGCATTTTAAAATTCAACTGTCTTATTTTGCTATCAACATAGCCGTATGAGGGATCGTTTTTTTTTTGTGGAAGGAGTTGTACTTTTAATAGCATCCTTTTGAGATAAGGGCAAGGGGAAGAAAACTCAGCCAAGGTTTTTGGCATTTGTTTTTATGGCATTCACCAAGTTGTATAAGTGACATGGTAAGGCCAAGTTCACACTTCAGTTATTAAGTCAGTGTTTTCCATCAGTTATTGGGAGCAAAAAACCAGGAGGTGAAAAGATTTGTAATTGTTCTGTGTTTTTGAGCACTATACCTCATCTCTATAAGCTTCACTACTGGTTTTGGCTCACAATAACTGATGGAAATAACTGACCAACTAACTGATGTGTGAACTTGTCCTAACTTTATTCTGTGCATTGTTACAGTTATGGGCTACACATTCCAAGATTAGTACTTTTTTTAATTAGTTTCTTGGGAACTGATTTTTTGTGCTTCATCATTAAAAAAAAAATAACAGACTGCAATACCAACTATGTATAGTTTAAAAAAAAATATTGTTGTAATAAATTACTTTGAAACAAAGAAAAGGGGGAGAGGTTGTAAAAACTTCACTTCTTTATTACGTTTGTATTGTATCTGCTTCTGTTTTCTTTGAAGCAACAGTTTCAAGTAAAGCGTCTAATCTTTTTTAATAAGCTGAATGGGAATATGGGAAACTTCTTAATGTATCTAACCCCTTGCCCCCCCCTTTCACCAATTCTCAATTCAGATTACACAGAAGTGGTTAGAGAGATTTTATTTTATTTTTTTTTTTTTTTGGGGGGGGGGGGGGTCGGGAACACACGCTGCTGGCTTAGTTACTTAGTAACATAGTTTATAAGGCCGAAAAAAGACATCTGTCCATCCAGTTCGGGCTGATACATTTAACTTCTCTGCTGCTTCTGAGGGTTTCCTTGAGAGTTTGGAAGCTGAATCTACAGGTTTATCATGTAGCCAATTCCTACAAGTGCATCTCAAATTAGAAGGTCATCAAAAAGTTTTTTTCAGTAATTCAATTCAAAAAGTGAAACACATTATATAGACTCATTACAAACGGAGTGAACTTTTCCAAGTGTTTATTTCTGTAAATGTTAATGATTATGGTCATTATCTCAGAAAATTAGAATATTATATTAGACCAACTGTAATTTTTTTTTTTTAAAACAGAAATGTATGAACAGTATGTATGTACAGTAAAATGTACAGTAAATGCACTCAATATTTGGTTGGGGCTCCTTTTGCATGAATGACTGCATCAATTCGGCGTGGCATGGAGGCTATCAGCCTGTGGCACTGCGGAGGTGTTATGGAAGCCCAGGTTGCTTTGATAGCAGCCTTCAGCTCGTCTGTATTGTTGGGTCTGGTGTCTCATCTTCCTCTTGACAATACCCCATAGATTCTCTATGGGGTTAAGGTCAGGCCAATCAAGCACAGTGATACTGTGGTTATTAAACCAGGAATTGGTACTTTTGACAGGGTAAACAGGTGCCAGGTCCTGCTGGAAAATAAAAATTCCATCTCCAAAAAGCTTGTCGGCAGAGGGAAGCATGAAGTGCTCTAAAATTTACTGGTAGACGGCTGCGCTGACTTTGGTCTTGATAAAACACAGTGGACCTACACCGGCAGATGACATGGCTCCCCAAACCATCACTGATTGTGAAAACGTCACACTAGTCCTCAAACAGCTTGGATTTAGTGCCTCTCCACTCTTCCTCCAGACTCTGGGACCTTGTCCTCAGATGAAAGTAAATTTTGCATTTCATTTGGAAATCAACACCGGAGTGTGTCAATGACAGCCTTCTGGACACCTGTCAAGTCAGCAGTCTTCCCCATGATTGTGTCGCCTACTGAACCAGACTAAGGGACCTTTTTAAAAGGCTTAGGAAGCCTTTGCAGGTGTTTTGGGTTAATTATTCTAATTTTCTGAGATAACGAATTCTGTGTTTTCCTTGGCTGTAAGCCGTAAACATCAACATTAAAGGGAAACTGTCATCACCTTTATGATACCCATACTAATGGCAGAATAAAGTAGAGACAGGTGAGTTGATTTCAGGGGTCTGTCATTTCTAAGTTAAAAGTAAGTGGTTGACGAGAACCAACATCAGAAACATTGCACACTAGGCCTGGAAAAGAGTCAAATCTTGATGAGAAGAGTCATGGTTATTCATGAATTCCTGCTCTTCCTGTCCTCCTGCTGATATCTGATAGTCTTCTACCTAGTTTTCTCCCTCTCTCTCTAGGAGACAACTTCCAATCATCAGCAGATGGGCGGGAGAGCAGGAGATTAGAAATAACCATGACTCTTCTCAGGTAGATTTGACTCTTTTCAAGGCCTGGGCTGCAATGATTATGATGCTGGTTCTCAGCAACCACTTACTTTTAGCTCATGGGTAGAGTTGAGCGAACGTGCTTGTAACGAGCACTGTACTGCTCGGATCCCCTGCGCTCGCATGGGCGCAGGCATCCGGATCCGTCGGGTGAGGAGGACAGATCCGGATGGCTGCGCCCATGCAAGCGCAGGGGATCCGAGTAGTACAGTGCTCGTTACGAGCACGTTCGCTCAACTCTACTTATGAGTGACACACCGCTGAAATCAGCATTTATGTCACTATTTTATACTGCCCTCAGTACGGTCAGCATAAAGTTGATGACAGGTTCCCTTTAACATAAACACTTGAAAAAAAGTTCACTCTGTTTGTAATAACTCTATATAATATGTGTGTCACTTTTTGAACTGAATTACTGAAAAAAAAAAAAACTTTTTGATGATATTCTAATTTACTGAGATGCACTTGTATATTCAGTATTTCTTTACCTACTGGGGTTTCAGGATATTATATAGGCAACTAAAATTCTTCAGGAAGAGACCTTTCACATGGGCAGATGCCTGGTCATAAGAAGCATTTAAATGGGGCCGAAAGGCATTTATTGTCAGCTGCAGGAAATAAAAAAAAAATAAAATAAATAAAAAATCAATAAAAACAGAAGTCTGAATCTAGCTAGGAAACTAGAAGAAAGGCAGAATGGAATATAAGTAGTAAAAAGGGAGGGGGGGGGGCAAATATATTTTGAAAAGGGAGACTTACCCAAAACATATGAAAGTATTAAGTTCCATCCAGTGGTGAATGCCCAGATCTCTCCAACAGTGACATAGCTATAAAGATAGGCAGAACCAGTCTTTGGTACCCTTGCTCCAAACTCTGCATAGCATAGACCAGCCAGCACAGATGAAAGAGCAGCAGCTAGGAAGCAGAGGACAATTGAAGGACCCGCTTTCTCTTTTGCAACTTCACCTGCAAGAACATAAACACCAGCACCTAGGGTGCTGCCAACTCCAAGTGCAATAAGATCCAAGGTGGTCAGGCAGCGGGCAAAGTTTGACTCTTTATTGCTGACGTCTATGTCTCTCCTGCGGATAAGTTTCTTGCCAAACGTTGCCAATACACCACAATTCATCTTTACGTGGTACCTTTTAAAAGACAAAATAATAGGTTGGAGCAGTTTGAACTGGTAAGACATTAACATCAAAAGAACACCTTCAATCTTCCATGCACATGTAGTCACGCCAAGAAGCATCAGGATCACCACCTGAGCATCTGGTCACTACCAGGCACATACCAATTATTGACTGGTAAACAAAACGACAGACCACAAATTGGTACTATTTTTATATACTGTCCTGTACAACCTATAAAATACATCAAGCCTAAAAGGACGTGGTATTTTAGGATAAAGACACACAATGTCCTATAAAGAACACACTATTGACTTACACTATTACATTGTGCCAGGACCACACCATCTAAGAAAGCATGAATTATTGCTAGGACTGCAGTCCACAACCAACTAGGAAATCTTAGTTGTCTGGGGTGGAAGACCATACAGAGATGAGAAAAAGGACTACGCTGCTGTAGTAAGGATGTACGAGGTTGTCGTCTTTATAAAACTTTTATTCCACAACGTAACAAGCAATGCATTTCAGGACCGGATTAGTTTTCTTCATCAGGCCTTAAGATCGGACTAGTCCAGTTGTGAAAGGCATTGGTTTTTAGACTATGGAATAAAGGTTTATAAAATAAAAAAAAAACAAACAACCACCTCCAACCCTTACTGTGGCAGCACCTCGCCAGTCCTTCTCATCTCAGTCTGCCTAACAGTACAAATTCTTGGAGGTTTGTCATGCCATTGTGCCAGCCTGTCTCCATTACCTGCATTTTGGGGGGAGCAAACAAAACCTCATGTGCCGACGTCAGGATGACAAACAGCTAGATATATCTGATAATCAAATGATTTGGTATTGAGGAATTCGATACCACTTTACAATATGTGCTTCAGATTGCCCTCTTTAAAGAGGTTATCCAAGACTACATAACCCCTTCCTTCATGTGCCGGGCCCCTCACGGTGATTATACTTACCTCGGTCCCCATACTGCTGCTTCTCCCTGTACACGGATGAAAACAGTGAGCGGTGAGCAGCCAATGGCAGGTGGAGACGAGCCTCCCTAGTATCTCTGGTGACGCTAGAGAGGCTTGTCCCCATTCCCGACTGCCATTGGCTGCTCTGTCCATCACTGGATGTTCTCATCCGTGTACAGGAAGAAGTGGCAGCGGCGGTGCAGGATCAGGAGCGGGGCATTGAGCAGGTACCCAGGTAAGTATATTCAGCATGGGGGGCCCGACACATGAAGTGGAGGCTATGTAGTCTTGGATAACCCCTTTAAAAGGTCTACTGTACAGGCTATGCTTAGCGTTCATGCTGCCCCAGACACTTTAGTACTGCCTCTATTGATGTCCATACAATTTAGTTAAGTGCCGGACAGACATTCCTTACACAGTCAGCTATCCCTCCTAACTCCCCTATATATTCTAGCACTGCAACCTGCCTCACACCATACCGCTACAATCCTCAACTCCGACAGGAGGGGAAATTTAACTTAAAAAATGTTGTCTCTCTGGTGCCGCTCCAATGCCTAGTGGCAAATATGGCCCTGCTACTGTACATATATTATATTATAATATATATATATATTTATTAACATGTTCTTTATCAGTGTCATAGAACACTTTTTCTACTGAGAATAGTCAGGTTCTTCAGGAGATATTCCATTTCCATGAGTCCTTTCTGATTTATGACAACTACAGTAGATCAATAGAATTATTGATGGAGTCTTAGGATCACAGGATATAAATTACATGTCAGACATTGCTACAGACCTAATCTATATCACTTAAAAATAATTAGAACTTACACTACTATGCACGGTGGAGATCAATAGACAGATTAAAAGAAAAAAACTGCACCCACACATACCTACTTTATCTCAATGCTGGGAGTTATTACACAGCACCAGGTCATCACACTTTGCTTCCTGACCTCCTCATAGGTTTAATGAACTGCTCATAAAAATGGCCAGAGGGAGGACAAATCTGTAAGCTGATTTAAGCTGAACACTGGCATTTGGCGGTATAAGCTAAAAACCCACAGACCAAAAAAAAAAAAAAAAAAAAAAAAAAAAAAAAAAATCAAATAAGCAGCAGCCTACTAGACTTCACATGTGGAGATTCATGGTTTGCATTAAAGAGTTTCCCAGGACTTCAGCATGTATTATCATTATCATATGCAGAGCCATGACCCCTTCAATCAGCTAACTGAAGGGGTGAAGTGCAGTCAGACCTCCACCGATCAGCTGATTGAAGGGGTCTTGGCTCCACATCTTCTACAACTATGTTTGGTAGTGGCTGTACCCGACTACTGCAACTTATTACTGCCCAGTAACTACACGTACAGAACGATGCCTGGTAAAAAGCTTAAGGTAAAAATTTTATGTACACTTTGGGGATTTTTTTTTTTTTTTGAGCTATGAGCTTTTAATTGCAAGAATATTTGTGCCCTCTGTTTCAGACTATAACATAAGGAGGCAACTAGTGAAATAAACCACGCAGATGTTTGAGAATATACCCCTGTGGTATTTGCAGAACCTTTTGGGAAATGTGTGGAATAAAATAGCAGTGAAATCAAGTACAGTTATAATGTAGATATAAACTGGTTAGCCACAATATTCTTTCAGACACCATATAAAAAGGATAGCTACTAGAGAGATGGATATCAGAACTGAACTTGTGGGCAATATGTTTGGACTAATTGCCTTAATAAATAAGGAATCCCATGATCTAGTAATATCCTCATCTTGGCAAATTCTATTTTACAGCTCAGTGAGGAAAATATGCTTTACCTACATTAAAAGACACCCTTAACAGCAATCAGGTTAGAGATACTGCATGGTCACGGCAGATGATACTTCTGGTGCATAATACAAAAATGGTTTCCAAGATTCTTCATACACACATACGTCTGTAATAAATGCCTGGATACTTCAAACTGTTCAAAGGATCACTTAAATGAATCATTAAATGGAGAGGAGTAATTAGATAAAATTAATTTTATTTTAAAATATGACAAAACACTTCACACATTGCATTTTTGCGCTTAATTGATGGACTACAGAATCAGTCGCATATCTCCATTTCATAGGATTATTTTTACATTTGATGGTTCACTCTTCTTGCCTAGAAATGAAATTAGAGGCCTAATTCCACACTTACATTTATAGTATGCTAGAAACTGCTTTAAGGGGTTATCCCATGACTAATGTAAAAAATAAAAATCAGACCTTTCTAACACTAGAACCAGCCCTGTACTTCACATGGATCCAGAGATCTCCTCATTCATTGCGCTGCTAGATTTATATCAAGCTGGCAGCTCAAGGGGAGTGTCTTTTCTGCTGCAGGTAAATGGGCGTGTCCATGCTCTGCCTATCACCACTCAGGAGGCAGTTGAAGGATGAAACTGAGCATGTGCGGCCAAATCAGTGAGCAGGTCAAATAAATAAACAAAAAACAAGAAAAAAAAAAAAAAAAAAAAAAAAAAAAACACAGCAGGTGGCGCTATACAGATATTTTATTAAAGGGGTTGGCTACTTTGTTAGCACTTATTAAAACTCTAAAGAAAGCAGTGAGACATTACACTTAGTAATATATCTTCTTAAGCAGATCTGCCTGGTTTCCTTGCTATTGGAAGCCACGCCCCATCTATCCTGCTCTCACAGCTGCCTGTCTCGTCCATGCCTGCACGTGCCCTAGTCCATGGCTGAAGGAGTGTGCTGCTCTCTGGGTCCTAAAGGCACCCTGCTTTTGACAGAGATGCTTTCCTTCTGCTGTGACTGTACTCCTGACTGTGCAGGCTGGCAGGGGCTTAGCAGGAACACTTGTTAACAGCTGAAATAAAGAAACTTTGCAGGAGGAAGGGAGCCTGAGGAGAAGGTGTGATGTAGCTCACTGACTGCAGTGATGTAGCAGAGCCAGGAAGGTGCTGTGGACCACAAACTGTGAGCAATCTAAGTGTCTTTCCTGTCTATGGTCACTCTGCTATGTGATCTTATCACAGACATGTTTATTCCAGCCAGACCAACAGGTCAGGAGCTTTAACCCCTCTGAGCTATCAGTATCGCTGAGGGCAGTGATAGCAGCAGTCACTGGTCTCATCTGTAAATATGTGCCATCTCCTTCCTGCACACTGTATATAGTGATACATGACACCCCCCATACATTGATATGTGACCCCCACCACTGTATACAGTGATATCTGTATGAAATTTTGGTCTAATATGTATGTAGAAACCATGCAGACACCTTAGTAAGGAGCAAATTTAGTAAATTTATTAATGCACATTTATGCATTAATTACCCAGGTCAAAAAGAGGGACATTTAAGGATCAAAGAGGGACAGAGGGACTTGGGTCAAAAAGAGGGACACTTGGGAGGTATGCCACCACCATACACTGTATATATACTGAGGAGTGACACCCCCCCCCCCAACACTGCATATAGAGATCTGTGAACCCCGTACACTGTATACAGTGATGTGTGACGCCCACCACTGCATATAGAGATCCATGAACCCCTGTACAGTGACCCCCGTTTTATACTGTATATACCGACATGTGAACCCCTGTACGTTATATATAGTGAAGTGTAAACCCCTGTACATTTTATATATAGTGATGTGTAAACCCCTGTACATTTTATATATATATATATATATATGGAGAGAGATATTTGACTACACTCATTTTCCCTTTTTCCCAAGATGAAGGGTAGTCATATATTCATAGATGATTGATAGGCTGTCAGCTGGGAGCAGGTCATGTGATTATAGACAGGAGGCCCCTCTCTATGTGAGCAGGTCGATTTGTACAAATTTATTCATCAGAGTTCTTGTGTAACAAAGGTTTGTCCCCCACCCCCGCTGTACAGCCCCCATCCTCCGGCAGTCCGTGCACCTAAACAGAAATCTATGACAGCTCAGAGCTGCCATAGATTTCTGGCTTCATTTGAGTCAGAAAACTGGTAAAAATTAACATAAATTTGTTGGGGTGACTGGTCACGCCCTCTCTCTGCCATTGTCACGCCCTCTCTCTGTCATTGTCACGCCCTTTAAAAAAAGAAGAAAAAAGCGCAGTTAAAAATTTGCAAACACATAGTTTGCAACTTTTTAACACCACTTTTTAGGAACAAGGGAAATGATAAATCTCCCCCTCATTCTGTTCATGTCTTACAGCCAGTGGCACAACTAGAAATGACTGGGCCCCACAGCAAATTTATGAAAAGGGTAACCCCCCCCTTTACTGTTGGGAGTGGGGCGTTCTTTCTATTGCCATGTCTGTACAGCAGTTATTCACTGATAACTTAGTTATTGATATTATCTAAGGGGCTCTTGTCTCTATGGGAACACAGGTGGGCGGGGAGGTCATGTGACTGCTCCTCTAGACATGCTTGCTGCAGTGCATGCTGGGATTGTTACTTTCACTTTGCCTCTGCTCCTCCCACACAGACTGAGCTCCTCCAGGGAAGTGTGTCATGGTGAACAGGTTAGATAAATGACATACAGCCAGTACATGTCACCTGATAGAAATACTTCAGAGTGTTGGCTATTGTCTGGGGTACTTTGGATTTTTGATACTTAGGGTGGCCAGCCGCTTTAAATGACTAAGTGGCTATGTTAAATTTTAAATAACATTCAATTACAAAAATATTCAGATCCAGGTGTTGGTTTGAAAACTGTACAATGCTGTTCGTGGGACATCCCCTTTAACGCCAGTTTTTTCGGTATAAATCAGGCTGATATTAGAGATGTGCTAAGGTCACCTGATTCCAAATATATATCTGTTTTATTTACTGGTGCCCCCATTTTTATATAAAACTAGCAGAAAGACCCGGCTTCGCCTGGGTATATTTCATCTATTTATTTAATGTTTCTGTGTGTCGTTGCAGAGAGAAAGTCAATGCAGCTGACAGAAATTGATTTTTACCTTCATTTTTTCAATCCCTATTGGCTGCGGAGTGGGAGGGGGTGTGGTTTAATGGGACACGGGGGGGGGGGTTAAGTCCTTCATTTCAGGGTGGCCTGAATTATAGGTTAATGCCATGGTAATTTGAGGAAACACAATGGGTAGCAGTGAAAGAAAACATTCAACGTTGATTTTTACCTTCATTTTTTCAATCCCCGTTGGCTGCGGAGTGGGAGGGGGCGTGGCCTGACAGAGTCGGAGCGTGGTTTCGCGAGATCTGGGGCGGGGGTCAGAGTGGCATGAATTACAGGTCGATGACATGGTAATTTATGGGGACCCGCAATGGGTAGCAGTGGAAAAAAACATCTTTTATTAGTACTGAACGGTCGTAGTCTAAAATTAGTCAATTTCATCTACGATTTTTGTGTGTCGTTGCAGAGAGAAATTCACCCTCCCACCCCTGCAGCAAACAGAAGTTTATTTTTACCTTCATTTTTTCAATTCCCATTGGCTGCGCAGTGGGAGGGGGCGTGACCTGACCGAGTCAGGGGCGTGGATTAGAAAGACGCTTCGCATGGGTGTATTTAATCTATTTTATTTAATGTTTGTGTGTGTTGTTGCAGAAAGAAAGTCAACCTCCCACCCATCCCTGCAGCTGACAGAAGTTGATTTTTACCTTTTATTTTTTCAATCTCTGTTGGCTGCGGAGTGAAAGGGAGTGTGGCCTGACGGAGTTGGGGGTGTGGCTTAGTGAGACCTGGGGCGGGGGTTTCAAGTACTTCTTTTAGGGTGGCCTGAATTAAAGGTCAATACCATGCTTATTTATGAGCCCACGCAATAGGCAGCAGTGGAGGAAAACTTAATCTTTTATTACTACTGAACTGTAGTAATAGAAAAACACATAAGTTATATTTATGGTAACCGGAATACCTTTAACAGTGTCAGTAAATAGAAATGGATGAGATCCTCAGCTGCTGATAATTAACTGGTTGTTATGGAAACCTGCCCTCCCGGTGTGTGCCTTTGCAGAGAATGGCAGTTGGAGTTTAAAACCAAAGTTTCCAGTTGTAATGTTGGCTAATGGAGATCATATTTTGGGAATCTCTCAGGAACGGTATGTCCTAGAGAGATGAGACCTGGTCTAAAACCTTCCCGGACACCTGATGTACCTGTGTGCCGAATTTGGTGAAAATCGGTCCAGTAGTTTGGTCGCGCATAGAGAACAGACAGACACTCATTTTTATATTATTAAGAGATGAACTTTTATTTTATGCTAATAAGGCCTCTAGGTGCAAGGGGCGTTACCCCTGCTCCTAGAGGCTCTGTTGATTGACAGAACCAGGCAGAGAAGAAACACTCCATTCACCATAGCTTGCAAGGACCTTCAATGATGTCATGACCATGTGATCAGTCACATGATTTAGGAGGAGACAGGCTGTTTGTGTGATCCTAACCATGTGACTGATCACATGGTCATGACATCATTGAAGGTCCTTGCAAGCTATGGCGAATGGAGTGTTTCTTCTCTGCCTGGGCCTGTCAATCAACAGAGCCTCTAGAAGCAGGGGTAACGCCCCTTGCACCTAGAGGCCTTATTAGCATAAAATAAAAGTTCATTATATATAAAAATGGGGGCACCAGTAAATAAAACAGATATATATTTGGAATCAGGTGACATTAGCAGATCTATAATGTCAGCCTGATTCATACCGTAAAAAACTGGTGACAGAAACCCTTTAAGTTTAGGGGTATCTCGTATATATGTCTGTCATCTACGTCATAAAGTGATGTAGATTGCCCAAACTGGATATCCATATCATGTGGTTGCCTTTGTTATAAAAGGGAAGATTCACTCGCCCACTGTTCAAAACAATACACCTAGTGTAGAAAAAGAAAACTGAGTAGGATTCTGCATCAGTTATTTAGTTACTGATAGATGAGCTGCAGACACAACACTTCCATAGTGATGTGCGCTGCAAGATCAGCCAGAAATGTAAACGCCTACTACACCTATCCCTGGGCTGAAAACTCCGCCCACTACAACCTCCATCATCCCCTTGCAGTTTCCTCCCACACAGCTTTAATATGACAAGCAGTGGACGATGCCCACCCTGCTTATGGAGTTAGAGCAGAGAACAGCAACCTCCGGCACTTCAGCTGTTGTGAAACTACAACTCCCAGCATGCATATCTGTTCGGGCCTTCGCAGAACTCTCATAGAAGTGAACGGAGGGAATGCTGAGAATTATAGTTTTACAATAGCTGGAGTGCCGAAGGCTGCTGTCCCCTGATTTAGAGCATCAACCAGCGCATTCCAAGAACACAGCCAGGGAGTCTGAAGGGAGGGCATCATGGGAGGTCTGTTCGTGATGTCAGAGGAACTATTGTCTCCACAAGGGGAGCTCTCCAATCGCCAGAGAGACAGAAAAAGTGGTGCAAGTGCATTAGTAAGTTGCAGGTCCTGGCAGTGGAAACCCAAGAAATAAGAAAAATTTAGATCCAGATGACCCCTTTAAGATCAAGGGAGAAGTAGTTCCTAAAGCCAACAAAAGTCATCCTTTAACCATATTGTCAGCTACCTGAAGAGGAACCATTCAAATATAGCTATAATAAGACATCATACACAGGCTTCAATGATAATTCCCATGTAGACAACATGGATATACCGATATTAAAACCCACGAAAATATATTCGACCATGTTCACCAAGGTCACCGCACCATTAAACTTTTGAGGAGATTGGCGCATCTAGTTCTTGAGAAATCCTCAGCATGGGGCGTAACAAGTGAATAGGGCTTACCAGAAAAGGGTGTGGCTTCATGGGAAGAGGCAGGGCCTAATATGCACCAATTAGCACCACAATTCTGGTGTAAACGTCTCAAACTAAGCCAAACAATAGTCAGAGAAAAGTGTCTATCCCTGCACCACATTCATCATCCAGCCTTAGCCCGGTGGTAAATCTAGCGCAGGTCTAGAAAGCCAGTCTAAGCTTACTCATCTATAGGGTTATCTGCACTAGTGAATTGTGAGTGAAGGAACCCATGAAGAGATCTCCCATGTAATACACAGCATGAGCTAAAAAAGTAGTAAATATTCTCATTACTTAAAATGACAAAGAAAAGCAGCTTCTACCACGATAGTAATTCCAGTAACGGGAAGGGAAGCAGCACAAGTTAATAAGGAAGAACAGACATAAATTAAAAAATAAATCAAAAGCAGGACCCCGCTGGAGTCAGAGTCTCCAAGGCAACAGGATCAAAGTACCGAGACAAGACGGGCATCACACCGGCATCTCTGGTCTACTAAAGAGTGACAAGCTGCACGAATCCTAAAAACCTACAACGTAAAAGACAAATCACAAAACAAGCAGCCATGCCATCTACTAACAAACCAGATGTACATACAACTCATCAGAATATTACGTTATCAGAGGATGGGGGCAGGGATTTCTTAAATCATTCTACAGATGCTATAATAAAATCTCACAGCTTCTGAAAAGCCGGTTTTTTTTCCCATTTGTGCAGAGTTATCACCCCTTGAGCATGGGCTGTGTCTGGTATTGCTAGTCATAACTGTTCAAGTGATTAGGACCAGAAGCCTAAGGACAATATCTGTCCTATTGCTAGAAAAATATTTTTTTCTGCCCCTTTAATGTTGTAGCTACAGAACATTACAATGTTAGCTGAGTGAATACATTATTGGTGTTGATCTAGGCACAAAAAAAATAAAAATTTTGTTAACCCCTTTCTGACCCAGCAATTCTCTGCATTTTAATTTTTTACTCCCTGCCTTCCTAGAGCCATAACTTTTTTTCTGTTCACACAGTGATATAAGGGCTTGTTTTTGAAGGGACAAGTTGTACTTTCTAATGGCAACATTTAAAGACGAATTCCGGTTTTAATTATTACATTTACTTGTTTAGAAAATAGGCAGTTCAATTTTCTAAAACTTTGTTTGCAGAGATTTATTATATTCACATAGTAGCCTCTCTACATAGGAAAAAATGCCCATTTTAATCCTGTAAAATGCATCTATAACAGATAGGACTAAAGAGCCGTTCAAACGGCCGTAGTATTGCGGATGCCGACCGGAGTGTGTTCCGCAATTTACGGAACACACGGCTGGGCACCTCGCTGACAATGCCTATTCTTGTCCATTACTGCGGACAAGAATAGGACATGTTCTATTTTTTGTTACAGAGCCGCAGCTCGGCCAGATCCCGTGCCAGCCATTGAAGTGAACGGGCCCGCACCTATTCCGCAATTTTGTGGAATAGGTGCGGACCCTTTCACACGGTCATTTGAACGGGCCCTTATAAAGATGTCAGTCATGTGACCTCTGGCATTCAGTTAACCGTCCAGATATCTAACATGTGAATAGTAGTTAACCGAGATGCAAAACATACACAGTATATGCAGCATTACTATAGCAGCATTTCATGTCGGTCAGTGTCTGTGTTGAAGCTCATCTGACATTGTTCTCCCTGTATGTGTTGTGTTTGCTATTGACAGCATTAACTACAGACAGGCAGCCATTTTACAAATTACCTGAAAACAGGCAGCCATGTAAACACACATACAGAGAAGTAGTTCTAACAGCCACAATGGTTTACCATTACTCCTATGTTCCATGTTAGTGTGCTGAACCAGCACATACACACAGGGCAAAATTGCTCCGTTAAAGAAAGAAAAACCCTCACTGGTCAATGAAAAAACTTTGAAAATGACAAAAGTAATAAATTAGGGATGAGCGAATTTCATATTCTGAAGTTCGCTTTGGGTTGTGGTATAAGCTGAATTGCGTTATGGATTTCGTTACCATGAACCATAACACAATTCCATAACGGAATGCCTTCATAATAGAAGTCTATGGCCTGCATAACAGATCCGTCCGGTTCCTATGACGGATCTCAATACCGGAAAATAGAAACGCTAGTGTGAATGTAGCCTAAGGCATGTCATGTAATTGCCATCACAGGTGTCTTTAAACTTGTAAACAGTCTGCCTATTTAAAGGGTGAAAAGTAGTCCCTGTGCTGTTTGGTATCATGGTGTGTAGAACACTGAACATGGGCCAAAGAAAGCTAAGGAGAGAGTTGTCACAAGAGATTAGAAATAAAATTATAGACAACCACGTTAAAAGTAAAGGCTATAAGACCTTGATGTTCCTGTTACTACAGTTGCACATATTATTCAGAGGTTTAAGGTCTACAGGACTGTAGCCAACCTCCCTGGACATGGCAAGAGGAAAATTGATGACAAATTGAAGAGACAAATAATACAAAGAGTAAACAAAGAGCCCAAGACAACTTGCAAAGAGATTAGAGGTGAACTCCAAGTTCAAGGTACATCAATGTCAGGTATGATACAGTCTTACAGTGCTTAGCAGTCTTAAAAAAAAAAAAAAAAAAAAAAAAAAAGCCGGGAATTTGCCAAAATGCATACTGACAAGTCACAAAGCTTCTGGGAGAATGTCCTTTGGAGCTTTTTGGCAAGTCATATCAGCTTTATGTTAACAGACACAAAAATCAAAAGAAGAAACACTGTACCTACCGTGAAACATGGAGAAGGCTCGGTTATGTACTGGGGCTGCTTTGCTGCCTCTGACACAAGGTGTCTTGAATCTGTGCAGGGTACAATGAAATCTCAAGAATATCAAGGCATTCTGGAGCAGAATGTGCTGCCAGTATCAGAAAGCATGGTCTCAGTGGCATGGTAATAACCATCCCCTCCTCTTGAGCAGACATGCAAAGGAAAACATACTTCACTGCTTCCTGGCATCTTGACCTTCCTTGGCTGCTCCGCTGGGCTTCCTGGATAAACTTCCTGTTTGAGGCCACCATGGTCAATTGTGTCACATGTCCGTTTGTAATAACAAGTGGAGAAGGTCACTGCTATGTCCTTCAATAGGCGTCAAACAGGAAGTTTACATCCAAGGAGCCCAAAGTGGCAGCTAAGGCCAGGGACCAAAGATGGCGTGATTCAGCGCAGAGAAGCAGGTAAATATATGTTTCCCTTAGCAAGTCTCATCAGGACGGCCGTAAATGTACAGCAATAGTTGGCACTTGGTGGCATCTGCAGACAAACAGCAGTTTTAGCAGTTTTTTAAAAATATTTAAAAATATAAAAAAAATTCAAAAAAGTTCAAACCTCTCCTTTTCCCAAAAAACACAAAACAAAAACATGGCAATGCCCATACTATTAAAATATAACTATTTATTCCATATGGAGAATGGCGTAACAGAGAAAAAAAATTCAAAATGGCCAATTTGCCATTTGTTGTCACTTCACCTCCCCCCAAAAAATGAATAAAAAGTAATCAAAAAGTCACACACTTCAAAACTGTATCACTGAAAATGACAGATCGCCAAAAAAATAACTAGCTCTTACACAGCTCCATACACATAACTACAAAAAAGTTAGACTGCAGAATATGGCAATTAAAAAATAAAAACCATGAAAAAATGTTTATTTCTTTCAGTATTAACTCTTTCACTACCAGTGCCGTACATGCAAGAGCAGCGGGCGCAATGGCCGGCAGGTATCCACTGTTTCAAATGGCAGAGACCGGTAGCTAATGACTGCGTCGGCCAGTAATGCTGATCGTGGTCATTACAGCCTTTTAGATGCTTTGATCACTGCATCTAAACACTCAAAAACAAGAAGCGCCCGCTTCCGGGTCATTAGTGGTATCCCCCTACAGCCAATGGGGATGTCGGCAACTGACTTTAATACGCTAGGTCTCTCTGAATAAATAAAAATAAATACATAAATAACAAAAAATATAAACACCATGGGCATCACTGCATTGAAAAAAAAAAAAACACCTGTACTGTTAAAATATAAAAATATTTTTCCATTACGGTGAATGGCGTGAAAAAAAAAAAAAAAAAAAAAAAAGTATCATAATGTCAGATTTTACATTTTTTTCATCGCTTCTCTTACACCCAGAAAGTTATAGGGGTCAGAATATGGTGATTGAAAAATAGGTTTTTTTTTTACAAGTTAATTTATTTTTACAGTATTTATGCATCAAAAAACCTATACATATGTGGTATCGTTGTAATCACACCGACCCAGAGAATGAAGGGCACAGGTCAGTTCTGCCACGAAGGGGACGCCGTATGGCTTCAGAAAGGTGGGGAAGAAAAATTATACAAGTGCGGTATTGTAACTGTACTGATCTGGAGAGTGATGAATTTCGATTTTTTTTCCTATTCCACCTCATATGGATTTTTTTCCAGCTCCCCACTCCATTACATGCAATATTAAATGGTGCTACTAGAAAGTACAACTTGTCCCACAACAAACAAGCCCTATAAGGCTATGTGAATGTAAAAATAAAAAATATAATAAATAACATTATATACATAATATATATATATATATATTTTTTTTTTTTTATAAAACTGAGTGTGTGTGTGTGTGTGTGTGTCCGCTAAAGGAATCCACACTGCTGCAGCTACAATCACAAAATTTGACACACATGTACATCAGGTGTCTGGGAAGGTTTTAGAACAGTTTTCAGTTCTCCAGGATGTACCGTTTCTGAGTTATTCCCAAAAAATGCATTAGCCAATAGTAGCCTGGTCACATGACCCTTATCAGCCAATAGAAGCTCACAGGCAGTTAGTCTCCACACACCAGGTTTCTATGACAACCTAGCCAGTTCACTGCTGTAGTTCTGCATTAAAGAGGCAGAGCACTGTGGATGACAATGGTAAAAGAGTATTCCGGTTACCATAACTATAACTTATGTTTTAGACTAACTCATCATCAATCATTACCTCATATAATGTAAATTTCACATATTTACCGTTCAGTAGTAATAAAAGATGTATTCTTCCACTGCTACCCACCTTCCTCCTAAATTACTATGGCATCGACCTGTAATTCAGGCCACCATCAAAAGAAGGACTTAAAAGCCCCACCCCCAGATCCCACTAAGTCACGCCCCTGACTCAGTCAGGCCACGCCCCTTCCATGACACATTTGACCGGGATTGAAAATATAGGTAAAAATCGCTTTCTGTCAGCTGCAGGGGTGGGGGGAGGGTGACTTTCTCCCTGCAGCTCATTGCTCTGACTGCACAGTGCTGCTGCTGAGAGTGAGCTGTTCAAAAGGACATCCCTAGGTCCATCCAGGCCCTGCGCATGACACAGGACAGGGAGTCTGAAAGCCGGACTGTCCAGCCTAAAACAAGACCTCTGGCCACCCTAGGGGCAGGCTGATGTTAGGGTGGCCAGATGTCCGGCTTTAGGCTGGACAGTACAGTTTTCTGGTTACCTGTTCTCCGTCCGACGCAGTGCCTGGACAGACACAGGGATGTCCACCCTTTCAGTAGCTCACACTCAGACAGCTTCTCCTCCGTGTCTTCATGGAGCCAGGGGGGCGTGGCCTCATGTTTAGTGATGTGTCTTCATGGGAACTGGGGGCGCTGTTTCACGTTTAGGGGAATGCTCATTTGCATATTTTTAAAAGTTACTTTTCTGGGCTAATGGCTGCTTGCCTCGGTTATATACAGGTATGTCTGGGGAGAGGATTAGTAGACCTATATGCCTATGTATCTAATTACATAGGTTATAAAGTGGTGACAGAGCCTCTTTAAACATTTCCAAGCAGCCAAGCGTGTTACTTTCAGTAAGCTGAAAGTCTACAGTCAACTCCTAAAGCTAGCACCCTGAAAAATACTGACAGTCAAATCTATTTTCCTCAACATTAGAGTTTACAAATTAATTGGAATTAAAAGCACAAGGCATTATACAACAAATAAATTTACAAAATATATGATTTACAAAAAAAGGAATTATGGCTGCGCTTACCCGTGGTTTGTCACAGAAGCACGGATGGTGCCGGGAACTCAACACATACAATATACCAAATAAAGCAGTAGTGGATTCAGCTTCCATATAAAGTGACACTATTTGGAAGATGGATCGACTTCGGTTTCTTAAAATGTGATTTTGTGTGAAGTATATTATTTTCTTGCACATACATTACAGAAAAGCAAAACCTACACTTAAGTACCCACATGACTAATTACAAGTATGTAAATTAGTATGAAATATATTAAAGAATTGCTTTTTTTATACCTCCCAAAAAAATACTTTTTATGTAATTTGCAATAATTATATATATATTGGATCTATTGTATTATTTTGACCGTGTGCTGCCAAACAGCACTAAAAGTAACAGAGTAAATTAATTCCTTAAAGACAGAGCAGCAGATTTTCGGGAAGGAAGTGTTCTTCCAGACAACCTGCTGCTCGCTGGTGGAGGAGACCGGTGTATTTCCATGCAGCGATCTCCTCTAGAGTATGGGGAGGGGTAATTGTTATACCAGCGTATATATCATTGTTATACAATTTTGTGTGCGCACAAACTATTGGATTACCTGATAAATAGCGTTTCACTCGTTCACTGGGTAATCGGCAGTACATTTACACCACCCGATAATCGCTAACAAGCGTTCCTATGGACACTCCTTAGCAATCATTCTTGGCCTGTGTAAAGCCCCTTTCACACGAGCGGGAGACTCGGACGTCTCCCGCATTGTGTGCCGTGTACTGAACTGCCGGCACTGAACGGGGGTTACATAGCATTATACTGATTTATGATGCTATTTAACCCTTATAGTTCTGGAATGTGTTAGATAATGCTGACAGTGTTATCCAACACATTCCAGAACTGTAAGGGTTACATAGCATCATAAATCAGTATAATGCTATGTATCCCCCGTTCAGTGCCGGCAGTTCAGTACACAGAACACGATGCAGGAGACGTCCGAGTCTCCCACTCATGTGAAAGGGGCCTAAAGGGCCGTTTAGCACGTATAAAGGCTTATTGGCAGTCACGAAGTGCATTAACCCTAGCCAATTTGCCTTTTCTATGGCACTGCAGGTTCACCCTGAGACTACTTTCATATCAGTGCTGTGCCTACAAATAACGTGTATACTCAGTCTTAAACTTCGTCAGATTGATCACAGTAGCTGATGCTGGATGATAGACTAGATACATTTATTGCATCTTTAGACTAAACTTACACCATTGATACGCCAGCTAATTTTTTACTCAAAACGCGTCAAAATTATGATGTATGGAGACACATTTAAAGCGTACCTGAGTTTTCAAAAAAAAAAAAAAAAAAAAATTTGAATAATGGCTGTGCTTCTTTGTACAATCATAACCGTGAACATGTATACTTGGACTTCCCTAATGTTTTTTCAGCCATATTTTTCCCTGTTTCAGCTACACAGCTAGATGCATCTTTCTCAGAAGCAGGAGCCGTATCCCTACTACGGAAGTCTTCCCCACTATACGACTGACGTTATTTTTTCCCTTACTTCTCCCTTATGTACGTTTTCAGCTCCTGAGCTCACAGATGTGATGTTCAGAAGCAGTGCAGTCCATTTATCAGGTTCAGGATCTCAGCTAGCTCTGACACGACTCCACTTCCTCTAGGCCATCTTCTGTGTGTCTGCATCTTGCCTGAAAACTGGCAGTGGACTGCAACTTGTGGTGGAAGTAAGACCCAAGAGGCCATGACTTCAAAACTTTTATGCAGGCAGATTTAGAAGTTTGCTATCTTGATGCGCTCCAAAAGAGAAACAATATAAAATATTGTAATCGGATACCCATTAATGGCTAACTAAAATACATGATGTTATAAGGCAAGCTTTGGAGACTCTGAGGTCCCTTCTTCAGGCCTAGAAGTTTGCTAGTTACACCATTCTCTATTAGATGAAATGTCCAGCGACTCTAAGCCATGCCAGTTTCCTGGTAAGTCACAAATCCTTGTCAGACGAGGTTAAAAAGATTAGATGGGAAAAGCTCCACAAAAGGTATGTTTGCACTGTTCTCTCTGGTCCTTGCAACTGGATTAAAAAAAAATAAAAAATAAAAAAATCACTGCTCCGTCCTACCAAGAGCCACAGTATTAGTGGTCTTAAAAGTTTATGGAGGTGGAATCTGCCAACAGATTAAATTTTATGGGCTTATGTCATCAGAAACATGGACCTAGAAAATGGTCTCATCTGAGACAAGAGCCACAACAGATGAAGATCATAGCCCAATCAGCCTCCGTTCCTGCACTCCTGATAAACTTGTACTTTTGTAACATGCAAATGAGCCTCTAGAAGCAACAATGGCCATTGCGCCCCACTGGTCCTGGAGGCTTCGCTCACTCCTTCACGCTGCACCCCCACTGATAAAAACATATTCAAGCATGGTCCCGAAGTCTCACGGGAGCACAATGGGCACATGGGCAGTAAAGGAATGGAGAATGGCCACTTATCCGGTGGTCTCCATCCCTTTACTGCACATGTGCTGAACGCACTGCTACGAGACTTTGGGACCCTGAGTGAATATGTTTTCACTGCCTGGCCTATTTGTAATACAGGAACAGAGGCTGATGGGACCAAGACCATGATCTTCAACTAAGGCAGTGTTCCTCAACTCCAGCCCTCAGGGTCCACCCACCATTCATGATTTGAGAATATACCACAGAATGAATATCTGTGGTAAGTCCTGATGCACCAACACTAAATGATATCACCTGCTCAATACTAAGGAAATCCTAAAAACGTGACTGGTAGGTGGGCCCTGGGGACTGGAGTTGAGGAACCCCGAGCTAAGGGCTCATGTCTCCAGTGAGACGGTTTTAGATCCAGGTTTGTGTAAAGAGATGTGCTAATGTCACCTGATTCCAAATATATATCTGTTTTATTTACTGGTGCCCCCATTTTTATATAAGATGAACTTTTATTTTATGCTAATAAGACCTCTGGGTGCAAGGGGCATTACCCCTGCTCCTAGAGGCTCTGTTGATTGACAGGCCCAGGCAGAGAAGAAACACTCCATTCACCATAGCTTGCAAGGACCTTCAATGATGTCATGACCATGCGATCAGTCACATGGTTAGGATCACACAAACAGCCTGTCTCCTCCTAAACCATGTGACTGATCACATGGTCATGACATCATTGAAGGTCCTTGCAAGCTATAGTGAATGGAGTGTTTCTTCTCTGCCTGGTCCTGTCAATCAACAGAGCCTCTAGGAGCAGGGGTAACGCCCCTTGCACCTAGAGGCCTTACTAGCATAAAATAAAAGTTCATTTTATATAAAAATGGGGGCACCAGTAAAAAAAACAGATATATATTTGGAATCAGGTGACATTAGCACATCTCTAATGTCAGCCTGATTCATACCAAAAAAACTGGTGACAGAAACCCTTTAAGGATTGGTCCATGCACAACAGTATCATCACTTTTCTACTTCAGAAAGAAAACAAGCTGTTCTATGGGAAACTGCTACATTTTTTTTTTTATGACTGACGTCCTTATCTAAGGCTAAATTCACATTGTGTTCTAAACAAGGCAATAGCTTACTGCAGCGTCCAGATGTTAAGGAGCACTCCATAGCACACAGTTGTATGCTTTCCTAGAATATACTGTAGTTTCTGTATTTTTTTTTTAAACCTTGTACTTACCTGCCCTTTCCTACAGAAACAGGTTACAAGTAAACTTCCACAAACTGCCAGAGTTCACCGGATCTGGCATTGCCAAATACTGCCGTTCACCGCCGGACCGCATAGACTATAATTACCATTCCTCTTGTCAAGGGGCTGTGTCCCTACATAGTCTGGCATTGTCAGCACTGACTGGACAGTGTCACTATGTAGGGGCACACCTGAACTCTTAGGCTACTTTCACACTAGCCTTAGTACGGATCAGTACGGAATAATACAACCTTGTGGATCCGTAATTCCGGATCCGGTTGTATTATCTTTAGCATCTTTTAAACGGATCCGGAATAACCTCTATTGTAAGTCAATGGAGGACGGATCCGTTTACAAGTGTGTCCACACCAAACGGATCCGTCCCCACTGACTTGCATTGGTGGTCATTCCGGATCCATTTAGGTGCGGATTACCAGGGCTGTGGAGTTGGTAAGCCAAAGCCCCGACTCAGACTCCTCAATTTCCCCTCACCCCGACTCCTACTCCCTCATACATGGAGCTTGTTTAAGTGATAACTTTAAACAAATTTGCATAAAATCAATAGTACAGATAAGTCATGACAAAAACAGTTTGTAATCTATCAGGCTTCTCTGGGTACAGCTCACTAAGGGCCTGATCAGAGGCGTAGCTAGAGGTTCAGCACATGGGGGGGGGGGGGGCGAAACATACTTGAGTGGGCCCCCCACTTATTGGCTTCCCAAACGCACGTTTCCAACTTCACAGGCACATACTACTAGTTGTGGTTATAATACTGTATTAGCAAGATGACTATATAAACTGCTAGATCATCTATGCTGTTAAGTACAGTACAATAGACTTTCTACATACCCTACTCTAAATACTCTACCACATAATGCAGTAAAATATAGGATTAATAGGAGTAAAAAAGAGGACTCCTATGTTAAGGGAAATCTGTCCCCAGCTTTTACATCACTAAACTAACAGGTCTTTGCCGCCATCAGACCTCAGATCGGCTTAATGTGTCCCCATCGGACCTCAGATCAGCCTACTGTGCCCCCATCAGACCTCAGATCGCTACTGTGCCCCCATCAGACTCAGATCGCAGAACGTGCCCCCATCAGACCTCAGATCGGCAGAATGTGCCCCCATCAGACCTCAGATCGGCAGAATGTGCCCCCATCAGACCTCAGATCGGCAGAATGTGCCCCCATCAGACCTCAGATCGGCAGAACGTGCCCCCATCAGACCTCAGATCGGCAGAACGTGCCCCCCATCAGACCTCAGATCGGCAGAACGTGCCCCCATCAGACCTCAGATCGGCAGAACGTGCCCCCATCAGACCTCAGATCGGCAGAACGTGCCCCCATCAGACCTCAGATCGGCAGAACGTGCCCCCATCAGACCTCAGATCGGCAGAACGTGCCCCCATCAGACCTCCAGATCGGCAGAACGTGCCCCCATCAGACCTCAGATCGGCAGAACGTGCCCCCATCAGACCTCAGATCGGCAGAACGTGCCCCCATCAGACCTCAGATCGGCGTATTGTGCCCCCATCAGACCTCAGATCGGCGTTGTGCCCCATCAGACTCAGATCGGCTGAATGTGCCCCCATCAGACCTCAGATCGGCTGAATGTGCCCCCATCAGACCTCAGATCGGCTGAATGTGCCCCCATCAGACCTCAGATCGGCTGAATGTGCCCCCATCAGACCTCAGATCGGCTGAATGTGCCCCCATCAGACCTCAGATCGGCTGAATGTGCCCCCATCAGACCTCAGATCGGCTGAATGTGCCCCCATCAGACCTCAGATCGGCTGAATGTGCCCCCATCAGACCTCAGATCGGCTGAATGTGCCCCCATCAGACCTCAGATCGGCTGAATGTGCCCCCATCAGACCTCAGATCGGCTGAATGTGCCCCCATCAGACCTCAGATCGGCTGAATGTGCCCCCATCAGACCTCAGATCGGCTGAATGTGCCCCATCAGACCTCAGATCGGCTGAATGTGCCCCCATCAGACCTCAGATCGGCTGAATGTGCCCCCATCAGACCTCAGATCGGCTGAATGTGCCCCCATCAGACCTCAGATCGGCTGAATGTGCCCCCATCAGACTCCATAATGGAAGCGCTCACTTGTATTCGCCTGATTGTACTAAGGCCATCCCTGCTGGGCCCCCCCAGAGGTATTGGGCCCGGAGCATCGCCTCCCCTGCCCCCCCCCCCCAGTAGCTACGCCTCTGGGCTTGATGTATGAAAACCGTCTAGGTCTAAGACTTTTTTTGTTGCCCATAGCAACCAATCAGAGCTCCCCTTTCATTTCTCCAGAGCACTATATGAAATGAAAGGGGAGCTCTGATTGGTTGCTATGGGCAACAAAGAAACTTCTACACCTAGACAGTTTTCATACATAAGGCTCTAGGTGTTTTACATCAGCAGATAGAAGCCATGAGAGCAGCTAACCTCAGAGGAAACAAAGCATACAGAGAGAACATGCACTGGACATAAAGGGCAGTACACGGTCATCTGTGAATAGAACAGACATTTATAGGACATTTCATCATTTTCACAAATTCTTATAAAAATATATTCAGCACTTATTGGACTGAACTAAATGTACTAATTCATTATATATTTTAGGAGTCGGAGTCGGTCCATTTTATACCGACTCCACCAAAATGGTGACCGACTCCGACTCCACAGCCCTGCGGATAACTAGTACTGAGAGAAAACCGCAGCATGCTGCAGTTTGCTCTCCGGTCTGAAGACGGAACGGAATGCTTTCAGGAGCATTCAGTTGTCTTCAGTTCACTTTTGTCCCCATAGACAGTGAATGGGGACAAAACTGAAGCGTTTTATTCCAGTATTGAGCCCCTATGACGGAGCTCAATACCGGAATTCCAAAACGCTAGTGTGAAAGTAGCCTTAACACCCAGTTGTTAATTTATTCTAATAGGAGTAATAGAGGAAAAACACAGTACAGAGAAAAATGCTCCAGAATCATTATTCTAAAGGGGAATACAAGTAGTTACTAAAAGAGACAATTTAGGAGAGGTGGCAGGCCAATGTGCTCATAGCCTAGGGGCGCTTTTATGTCATTTATTTGAGAAAGGGGGTACTTAACACTCCGAAACACTGGTTCCAAGGACTGGCAGAGTCCCATGTGTATAACTTATAGGCTTAGAAGGGTATATACAAGTCAGAGGTGTTTCCAGGAAATGCTGGATGTTTCCATGTCCGTTCAGATGGCACAAGATACCAGTACGAGATTCACCCTGTGCTGGATACCAAGAACACACAAGACTTGCTGATCATCTTGTGTAATTACAGTCAGAAATCATCACAACCGTTCCAGAAAAGTGTTTATCATCAAAAGTGTTTCCCTCTATGTAGAGAACGTCTGCCTCATTCATCTGACCTAAATGAAGGACCGCTATCAATTTCATGCTTCAATTTACCTCTGCAAACACATTTTATGAAAATGAAATCTCGGCCTCTCCTCATGAGGGATTGCTGGAGCCTCAACACATCAACATTCGAGAAATGATGGCTTACAAGCTGCTCAATGGGGCTGTGCTGGAAAACACTTAAAAAGAGACAAGCATCCAGGTGCAGCATTAAGAGCTCCTGCGGGAAGCTGCCACGCATTTCATACAGCGGCGTTACAGGATGGAGATGAATGACACACGGACAATCACCAATATAAGGGCACATGCAATATTAGTGACATCACAATACTCGTACATCTGTTTTTCTGGTTCCTGGCATCACAGAGCAAAGCCTACTGCCCCCGCAGATATTAACCTGGAGATCCTCTGTCAATGTCAACACCACTAATTATATATGGATATATCCGGCACAGCGTAAAGGGGCAGCGCACAGGAAGCACACCAATAACGGACTGGAAAAAATGAGCTCATTTATCTTGATTACGTTGTGCTAACAGGAAAAGTGCGGCGAGCAAAAAATACACTACAGGAAATAGCACAACACACCATCCTTAAAGAGGAGCTGTCATTGTCTCAGACATGTCTGTTTTAGTAACTACATGCAATCCCCCATGTAATAACAATCCTGGGGCATCTATTCTTATGGCTCTGTGTTGTGCCGTTCCTTTGTTAGAAGTTATGAATGAATTGCCTGCAGCTTGCAGTAAAAGGTACAGATGAGCGTTACCAGTTGGGGGTGTGTCCCTGTACAGACTAAAGCCTCATTCACACGTCCGTGTCCGTGCTCAAATCCGTGAGCAGGTAGTCAGTGAGGCATCCGTGAAGGATCCGTGTTGGATCCGTGTTTTGACACTGAACAGCTGAAAAATAATTTTCAAAGCATCTCTTCTTAATGATCCGTGAAACACGGATGCAACACGGTTGACATCCGTGAGGGATCCGTGGTTTTCACGGACTCATTGACTATAATGAGCGTGAGGATCCTGGAACACGGATCAAGATAGGACATGCATCCGTGCTAAAAACACGGACCGTGCTCAAACACTGATGTCTGAATACACACATTGAAATGAATGGGGAAGTGGAGGACACGTACAGGACACGTCCGTGAAACACTGACGTGTGAATGAGGCTTAACACCAACAGCACAGGTACAGACAGACACACCCGCTACTGTTACCTTTACTGATGACAATTTTTAAACTTCTAGCAGGAATAATACAGGAATGACAACATAGGATCATCATTATTATTATTATTGCACCATAATATAAAACAATAGCAATAAGCACGAATAAGACGAGTTACATGCTGGTACAGAAGGAGAGAGGACTTACAGTCTACCAGACTTAAGAATATATGCTCCAGAATCGTTATTACATGGGGAAAGCATGCAGTTACCATAACAGGCCTGTCCGGAGAGGTGACCGCTCCAAATACGTTCTTATTAGCACATTTCTTTTAAACGGGGTACATATACATTTGCAACCCTTTTCTTAATGCTCTAATGACTAAAGAAAAAAAATAAAGGACTTTGCAAACTTCAGTATATACCCTATAGTTTTGTCTCTACAGTCAGCAGCCACACTGACCCATGTGTTTCCATGGTTACATGCAGCAAACCCTGTGCGGTCAGATCCTGCAATCGCCATAGACTCTGCCCTCTGACCCAGACGTCTTGTGATACATACATCCAGCAGGGTAGAAGTAGGAGACAGGTGCTGAACAGCAGGATCATCTTAAAAGGTGTTGTCAGTTAAAGGGGTTGTCTCACTTCAGCAACTGGTATTTATCATGTACCGAAAGGTAATACAAGGCACTTACTAATGTATTGTCATTATCCATATTGCCTCCTTTGCTGGCAGGATTCATTTTTCCATCACATTATACACTGCTCATTTCTATGGCTGCAGCCAATCACAATACATTCGTATTTATAAAAACTTATATAAAACCTTATAAAAATTTAGTCAGCAGCAATAAGATGGAAAAAACAAATTAAAAAAAAATATATGTAATACTTGCCCCTTTCTCACTCCTGCAGCTTTCAGCATGGTGCTCTGGTCCCCCCCACAGGAGTAATGTCCTGTACACAGCACATCACCACTGCAGCCAATCACTGGCCTCAGCTTTCACGCCCTGTAGACTGCCAGCGATCGGCTGCACAGTGACCTGGTGTACACAGGAAGACAACTTCTTTTGACATTTACTGTATTTTTATTGTGGCATCTGTAAAGTACACAATGAAAAGGGCAGTAAAAAAAGCTTCCAGTTTATTCCAGGGGAAAAAAAGCTCTGTTCACACCCATGACTACATCAGGTCACCTACTGTTTGACCATTAGCCAAAGTAGGGTTCTCTATGCAAGTCTATGGGACCACCACTGAGGCAGTCATAGACTTGCACAGAGAATCCTAATTCCTGCAGACACTGGAGAAGTCCAGTGGTCAGGCGGCAGATCACATGACCCAGCAGCGGCCGGGGACGGAAATCTTTTCTCCTGCAATAAAGTGGCCAGTATGGTATTTCACTTTACTACACTCTCCTTGTGCAGGTAACAATTAGGTCCACAAATTGTATGCAAACTACTGGACACTTCAGGGAATGCACCATGGAGCCCATCAATTACATGGACGACTGCCATACTGGGCACTACTATCCTGAGATGTAGTGCTACCACACAATACTTCTATAGCAGGACTGTCTTGTAAAGACCTGGAAGATGAAACTACAAAACATTAGACCAGTGATCCCCACCTGTGGGGAGGTACAGATGAGTCTTAGGACTTTACCGACACTGACCACAATGACAGAGAGGGGGCGGAATGGTCATAACTGGTGCGGCTCTGGGGTGCGATGGTGGATCACTCGCCCACCATGATCGTGTCCCCCATGTGAATGGAGCACTGGTCAAGCACGTGTGCTGCTACTCCCTGCAAAGTATATGGAACCGCTCCATTCATACCGGGAACTCTGGTCGCATTCGATGGTGATCCATGTAGTCAGACTCCCAGCAATCATACATATTACGTATCCTGTGGATAAGCGTTACGTGTTTTTCATGTTCTAGGCTCCTTTTGACGTGTGCACACATTAGATTTAGGTCAGCTAAACCTAACTATTTTGGCAGGGTTCAGAGACTATCTGCTGTGTATGGGAGAAGGATCAGGCATGTTGAAATTTCCATGTCCTCCTGTTCTTTTGTTCTGGGGTTGGGATGAATAGCTGTCATGCATATTTGGGGAGGGGTGGAAGGAATACCTACTGAAGCTTCACACTATACAGGAAAGGGCAATACTAGAGACATCTAGAATATACTACAAATACTATACAGAACTATATATATCATCCCAAGCTGTGGAAAAGACTTTTATAGGAAAACTGATTCCGGAGACAGTACAACAAACCTGCTGCTACTCAAGAGGAACACTTACCGCCTATATACCGTCAGTTCAGCTAACAAAGGGTTAAATCATACATACATTTACAGATTACTCGCAGTGTTCACATGTAAATGTACCATGGCGATGAATCCGGACTAGGACAGCGACAATGTCTGTAGCCAGGAGGCGGCAATCACTTCAACAAGTTTATCAAGACCGGGAATACAAGCGTCCATGCAGACAAGAGTCCCGACAACTGTACCGCACCTCCACTACAGAACCATTCACACTTGCTGTCAGCCACCTGCGGTTCCGGCGGTACTATAGGTCACTTACCGGGCGCACTCTGTATTACTGTAGTGGGAGCTGCGTCTTCCCGCTTAGCTCTGAAAACTAAGTGAATGGAGACCCGGCTTGCGCGGCTAAAAGACTTTCCTGATGTCAGGGCCACGTGATCAGCGGTGGGCGGGGTCACGGCTGTGGTTGAGGGGCTGTAGATGGAAAGAAGCGCAGACTAGAAGAGAAAAATGCATCCGGTAAAGCAGGTTCTGCGGTGAACGGACGTGGGGCTGCTTCGCGGTTTTGCTACCTTTTTAAATTCGATTTCAGACCTTTTCTAAACGCAGTGGGTTGTAGTAGCGGCAAAAGTTTACAACAAGAACCGTAAGAAGAAATAAAATATAAATATATCACAGACTTTTTTTTTTGCTTTGCACCTGCACCGATGCGGCTACCAGTGTGGGATTTATTTTCACTGTATACAAAAAACAATTATTTTTTTTTTTTAGAAAACCGAGTGAAATGCAGCAGGCCTGAATGTGTATTGTGCACAGCGGAACAGTGAGAGCAGAACATTTATGTGCAGCAGAGAGCTGCCAGTGCGTGTATGCAGCAGAGCTCTGTTTCTAATGTTAGAGGGATTGTTCACGCTGCCTTTTTTCCCCCATGGATCACTGTGCTTGTTCTGAGTATTTGTGCATCTCCTGCAAAATATGGGTGTGGTCTGCATTTTATTTGGGGACTGGTGCATTTTATTGTTTCTAAAGCGTCTGTAGTTTGCGTTATGGATGATCTGTGCGCTTTCCGCATCCGTCTGTCCATTCTGCAAAGGGATAGAACTTTCTTATATTTGTGCGCAAAACACAGACCGCGCACCCATTAAAGTAAGTGGATCTGCAATATGGACTGTAGCCGGATTTTGCGGATCACAAAACGGATATGGTTAAGTTCATGGGGCCTGACTTGAACTAGTGCTCACATCTCCCCTACTGAATCCTGCACGGTCCCCATAATAGGAGGGGGGTACCCTAAGTGAGCACAACTGCAGAGAGGCAGCCGCCCCCGTGAAGGGGCAGAGTACAGGACCAGGAATACGAGGACCTGATGACACCAGGGTGAGGGTTGCATCATGCTCCAAGCCAACCACAGCTTGTTGCATCAGATCCTGATGAATAACTTTACGCTGAAAAGACTTTTACAACTCTGAAGGTTTAATGGGGTTAGCCAGGGTTTTAACCCCATCATTACCACACCTACTTCGGGCTTGTAGGACTTTTTCATTCTTTTATCATCAACGTTCAAGAGCTTTATATTTTTAGCTCTCCAAAATGGCTATATGAGAGCTTGTGGGTCTTTTTTAGAAGGTTGTATTTTTCAGTGTCAACATTTTGGGAGGACTTAACGTATTAAACTTTATTAACACTTTCTTGAAGTATTCCACCAGTATTTATATTTTGTTATAAGTTTTACTTGTGGCATAAGCAATGCGTTATCTTTATTCTGCAGGTCAGTACAATGACAACGATAGCAGATTTATATATTTTTTCTAATGTTATACTTCTGTTTTGCACAATAAATACACTTTGCTTAAATGTTTTTGTGTTGACTTTTTTGTTTTTCAGTTAATTGAGTGGTGTGATTGCTTGTTCTAATTGATGTCATTCTGGTGTACATAAGACTTATTGATCACTTTTTTTACGCCATATTCAAAAGGAAAAAAAAAAGCATAGCAATTCTAGACTGCATTCAGCATTTGGAATAATTCATAGGTTAGCAATTCTAGACTGTTTTTTTTAGTGGAGATATTGTTTGTTTTACCACTTTTGTGCCAAAAAAATAAAATCAAATTTTGTATACTAAAAATTATTTTATATACCTTTTGTTCTATTTTTTGTAGGGGGGAATGAGGAAAAAAAAACCAAGAACAAATTTGGCATAGTTTTTTCGCTATACGTCGTGAAGATTAAATGACATGAGAACTTTATAAAACAAGTAGTAACAGACATGGAAATACCAAATCTCTATATGTTTGGAGTTTTCATTCCTAATAAAGTTTCTAATTAAAGAGCTTGTGCGATATTAAACCACAGTGGACAGGGTATAAGTATCAGAGCAGTGGGGGTCTGACTTCTGGGACCCCCAACGATCATGGGCGGTCACATTCCCTCAAATGAATGGAGAAGAAGGTTGAGCACGTACCCTGTCACTCAATTCATTCTTTGCGAGGCCGCCGAAAATAGCAGAGTGCTGCACTTGGCCATTCCTGCCAGGCCCACAGGGAATGAATGGGGCTGCAGCCCTTATGCTCGAGCTACTGCTTCATTCAGGTTCCAGTGGTCAAACCCCATACAATCTCATAATTAAAGGGGTTGTGTCACTTCAGTAAGTGGCATTTATCTTGTAGAGAAAGTGAATACAAGCCACTTACTAATATATTGTTATTATCCATATTGCTTCCTTTGCTGGCTGGATTCATTTGTCCATCACATTATACTTTGCTCATTTCCATGGTTACAGACCACCCTGCAGTGGTGGTCGTGCTTGCACAATATAGGAAAAAGCTATATATATATATATATATATATATATATATATAGTGTGTCTATGTGCTCTCCCATGGTCCCAGCCACCAGAGAGGCTGATGCTTTCTCCTATAATGTGCAAGCACTGACACCACTGATGGATTGCAGAGTGGTCTGTAACCATGGAAACAATCAGTGTATAATATGATGGAAAAATTAATTCAGCCA
Source organism: Rhinella marina (assembly GCA_900303285.1). Lineage (NCBI taxonomy): Eukaryota > Metazoa > Chordata > Amphibia > Anura > Bufonidae > Rhinella > Rhinella marina. The sequence goes on from ONZH01027958.1 coordinate 130,815, forward strand.
GCAAAGGAAGTAATATGAACAATCACAATACATTAGTGTCTTGTATTAACTTTCTCTACATGCTAAATGCCACTTACTGAAGTGAGACAACCCCTTTAAACCAAATCCTGCAGATAAGTGATAAGTTAAAAGGGTTATGTCACCTGTGGCATATCGCAACGTTGGGACTGTCGCCTAACTATAGATTTGGGCCCCCAAAGAGAACGAGAGCTCACCATGCATGCACAACATGCCCTCTATTTACTTGTATAGGAGTTCCAAAAAGAGCCAAGCAAGTGTGCTTCTATTTTTGAACGTCCCATAGAAATGAATGGAGAGTGCACCACACAAGCGCCCACCTCTCCATTCACCGCTATAAGACTGCCGGAAATAGCTGAGCCAGTGCTTGACTATTTTTGAAATTCCCATAGAAATGAATGGAGAGCGGCCACACATGAGCAGCTGTTCTCCGTTTGCCTATCTGATATTGGTGGCATACCCTAGAAATATGCCATCAATGTCAGAGGCGAGACAACTCCTTTCATAAAAATGTAGATTTGGGGGGGATTTTTTTGTACAACTTTTTTAAACATTTTTTTTCACAGCACTAACAGAAGGTCTTTAGTGGAAAGCAGCGTCGGGCAAGTGGGAGCATTGAAGCATGAAATGCTCCGATGCTCCACTCATTCATGCTCTGTGGCATTTCTATTGGATCACTGCTACTCAGCGATCCTGGCTATACCAGTGTCTTTGTGTAGCTCTATTCTAATTTGTACCACTGGAGTAAGGGTACTTGCACATGGTGCAGGTTTACAGTATGTCCAGAAAATTCACATGAAATCCACACAAAAAAATGCATGTAAATCTGCAATATTTATCACATCTTTTATGCGGTTTTTGGTGCATATTTGGATTTTCTGCAGGTCTCCTCTTTCCATTGAAAAGGGTGAAATCTGCACAAAACAAATGCAACAATTGACATGCTACAGATTTCACAATCCACACAGCAGGTACATTTCTGTACCTAAGGAAAAAAAAGAAAAACGTACATGGGATTTGATTTGCTGATCTCATACACTTTGCTGGTACTGTATTACACTGCACTTTATCCAGTTTTTCATTACCGATTTGCAGTGAACATAGGATCACTATGCAGACACCCGGCTCTAGGGAGCCAAGCATGACCATGTGACCAGCTATTTGGGAGGGTGTGCACACTACTATACACTTTGAACACCAGGTGGCACCATACTATGTAAGTAAATGTTATATCTCTTCATGTATTACAGTGAATATGATATTTGCTGGTTGGAGAACCTACATCTTATTAGTACTATATAAATTTGCACATCATTTCTTTTTTTACTGTAGGAACCAGGGGCATTGCTAGAATATAAAGATTTAGGAAGCCGTGATGGCTAACCTCCGACACTCCAGCTGTGGTGAAACTATGACTCCCAGCACGTTCCATTCATTTCTATGGAGTTCTGATAACAGACAAGCAAGTGTACATCTTGGGAGTCGTAGTTTTACCACAGCTGGAGTGCCGGAGGTCAGCCATCACTGATCTAGGGCATAATTGCAGAGGAACAACAACGCCCCATCCTCCATAAATATATTGAAGACAATATAGCCACAATAAAAAAAGTCAATAGGCTTCGATACAACATCATATCAGTACTCTGTCCCTGGATTATGTCATAGTGAAACCCTGTGCCCATAGGAACATTAGCCCCATGCCCAAATAATCTGCCACATCAGAAACAGTAAAAAGAGCTGTTCTGTCCCTAGTGACCTCCCTAGGTAACTGCTTGCATATACACATAGCTATGGTTCACTGATTAAAACGCTGTTTTTCTTTTAGTGGTCTGAGATTCTGTTCCAGAGTTATACTACTTTTTCTTAATATGCAAATTAGGGCATCACCATTGCTCTTGTTGTACCCGAACTCCAATCCTTTCTGTGGCCAGATCCTCCCTCACTGCTTTGCCACTGCAGAACAGCCATGCAGGGGCTGGCATTTTACCCGGCCCCTTCGATCACATGATGGCTAGGACTAGGGCAGGACATGGCAATGTCAGTCCCTGATGTGTATACACAGCAAACTGTTTCTGCCTTCTCCACGGGGAGTCTAGCCGTCATGGGCAACCAGAGATTCCAGATCATCATTGCAGAGAACACTTTGTCTTTAACCACTTCTCGTCCGCCCATAGCATATAAACGTCCGGGAAGTGGGTACTTATCTCTGAATGGACGTTTTTGAACGTCCATTCAGACATAGCAGCTGCACGCTAATCGTGCAGCTGCACAGCAGGGTACCCCATAGGGAAGGCAGGGACCATTCCCAGGAGTCCCTATCCGGTGGTCACGTGATGGCCGGGGCTGGGAGCGTGCAGGAGCTGCCGGGTCTTTCATAGACCCAGTTCATCCCTGCACTGAGGCTGTACAGCATAGTATTATGCTGTACAGCCTCTCTGGGGGTATATTTCTTCTGTGACTGGGGCTACTATGTCATCCCCAGTTACAGGAGAAATCAATAGTGTAAAAAAAGTGAAGTTAAATGCCCCCCCAGAGGTCTTGTATGACCTTATAGGGGACACAAAGTGTAAAATAAAAAATAAAAATAAAGAGTATTATAAAAAAAAAAGTTTCACATATTAAAAGAAAAAATAAAACAAACATTCACCCCCCCAAAAAAAAATATGTCATTTAAAAAATGTTACAAATAAAAATAAATAAATAAATAAATAAATAAATAAGACATATTTGGTATCACCGCGTCCGCAACGACCGGCTCTATAAAAATATCACATGATCTACCCCATCAGTTAAATGCCGTAAAAAAAAAACCCATAGATTTAGTCTTACCGGTAAATACCTTTCCAGGAGTCCTGACATGACAGCACCATGGAGGATGTCCTGTTCATCTCTGTAGGGACAGGAAGCGAGAGGTTAAAAGGCCCCTCCCCACCCCCATACTCCAGTGTTTATAAATCACTACACCGGAATACTGCAACCTTTTTATTATCGTCACAATGTTCACATCACATTGGAACAATAACACTACAAAATAATATACAGCAAGCAATAAGGGGGGGAATACTCAGTGCTGTCATGTCAGGACTCCTGGAAAGGTATTTACCGGTAAGACTAAATCTATGTTTCCAGGGCGTCCCTCCATGACAGCACCATGGAGAGCTACCAAAGAAGCTAGCTAGGGAGGGACAACTGCCTGTAAGACCTTGCGTCCAAAAGCTAAATCCTGATTAGCTAAAACGTCCAACTTCTAATGCTTCGTGAAGGTGTGGAAAGTTGACTACGTGGCAGCTCTGCAAATTTGGTCAATCGAGGCATCTGCTCTCTGAGCTCAAGAGGCCGCAACAGCTCTGGTTGAGTGAGTTTTCACAGTTAAAGGACAAGGAAGGTCCTCCAATCTATATGATTCTTTGATGACTTCCTTGATCCATCTTGCAATTGTTTGTTTAGACGCTTTGCATCCTCTATTCTTCCCCCCGAACTGTATGAAGAGATTCAAGGATTTCCGCCAGGATTCAGTCCTCTTTAAGTAGGTTAGAATGGTTCGTCTAACATCCAGAGAGTGGTATCTGTGCTCTTGAACCTTCTGAGAAGAGGTACAAAAAGAGGGAAAAATTATTTCTTGTTCTCTGTGGAATGAGGTAACCACCTTTGGTAGAAAGGAAGGATCTAATCTTAAAATAATGCGATCATCCAGGATCTTTAAGTACGGATCCGAAATGGAAAGGGCCTGAATCTCCCCTATCCTGCGTGCTGATGTAATTGCAATCAGGAAAGCAGCCTTGAAGGAAAGAAGCTTCTCTGAAATCTCCTCTATAGGCTCAAAGGGAGGATCAGAGAGAATATTTAAGACCAAGTTTAAATCCCAGGCAGGAATAGATGGTCTTAAAGTAGGCCGGAGTCTACCCACAGCATTCACAAACCTTCGAATCCACCTATGCTCTGCAATTGGGGCGTCTAGAAAACATGAAAGGGCAGATATCTGTACCTTCAGGGTGCTAGGCTTTAGACCCATATTAAAGCCTAGTTGGAGAAAATCCAGAATTTGGCCAATAGAAGGAGAAGTAGAACCTGGATGATTAGCTTCTAACCAGGACCTGAACTTCTTCCACACTTTATAGTAAATAGCTGTGGTTATAGGCTTCCTACTATGCTGTAAAGTAGAGATTACCTCTTCTGGGAGGCCCTTGTTTCCAAGCAGTCAATTTGAGTCTGCTGACATCTGGATGATGGATGGGTCCCTGAAGAAGGTCTTTCCTTTCTGGAAGCGTAATAGAATCCCTGATGGACCTTGCAATGAGCTCCGGGAACCAGCCTCTTTTGGGCCAAGCTGGCGCAATCAGAATTAAGATCGTGGGACTCGATCTCAGCTTCTTTAGCACTGCTGGAATCAGTGGAAGCGGGGGAAAAGCATAACTTAGACTCTTGTCCCAGACCTGAGATAAAGCGTCTACCCCCGTGGGATTGTCCTTTGGATCCAGAGAGAAGAACAGTTCTGTTTGAGTGTTCTTCCTTGTTGCGAATAGATCTATCAGTGGACCTCCCCATTCTCCCGGGTGGATGTTCTGACGGCTCAAGAAGTCCATCCGCTATCGTGTTGGCAGACCCCTTTAAATGGACTGCTGAGATGGACAATATTGATTTCTCTGCCCAGGAAAATATTGTGTCTGCCAGCTTCTGAAGTAGAGGGCTCCTCGTCCCACCTTGTCTTTTTAGGTAACATACAGTTGTCATGTTGTCTGATAGCAGCTTTACATGATACCCTTTTATTAGTTGTTCGGCAGCTTTCAGGGCCTCCAGAACTGCCTTCAATTTCCTGTAGTTTGACGATCTCTGGCAGTCTTGGTTGGACCATACACCCTGAAAAAAGAGATCTTCTACCTGAGCTCCCCAGCCTCTCATACTGGCATCTGTGGTCACCGTCTTTGCTGGAGCCAAATCCCAAGGAATGCCCACTTGTAATATTTGTGGGTTTAACCACCATGTTAGAGAGTCTCTCACTGTTGCTGAAAGTTAGACTTTTGACTCCAGGGACTGATAGTCTCTGTCCCAAGCTGATAGAATTAATTTCTGAAGCCGCCTTGAGTGGAACTGAGCCCAAGGGATTACTGGGATGCAGGAGGTCATAAGACCCAGAATCCTCATGGCTTCTCTGAGGGTGCAATGACTGCGCTCTTTGAAATCCGAGATCTTTTGAATCAGTCTGTCCTGCTTTTCTCTGGGAAGATAAGACCGCTGATCCACAGAATCCAACCTGGTTCCTAGAAACACTTTTTCTGTGTCCGGGAGGAGGTTGGACTTTGAATAGTATAGGATCCAGCCTAGTCACTTCATTAGGGACTGGGTTTGTGAGAGATGTTCTCCTTCTTCTGAGGAAGGCCATCATCTCTGCAACTACCTTTGTGAACAACCGAGGAGCAGAAGATATTCCGAAGGGTAGGCATCTGAACTGATAATGGAAGATCTTATCGCAAACCTGAGGTACTGTTGAAAGTGATGGCGAATTGGAATGTGATAGTATGCGTCCTTCATGTCTATTGTGCACATGAAGGTGCCTGGAGGGATCAGAGGAACTGTAGTTTTTATGGACTCCATCTTGAATCTCCGGTATACTATACATCTGTTCACTCCTCTCAGATTGATTATTGTCCTGAATGAGTTGTCTGTTTTTTTTTTTATCAGGAAAAGCCAAGAATAATAACCCTTGAACCTCTGGGATAAGGGTACTGGAGCAACCGCGTTCTGCAGAATTAATTTCTGAATATCCGCCAGTAGTGGAGACTGAAGGGAGGGAGACCTGAACTGAGTAGTCTGGAATTTCCTGGGGGGGGGGGACTTCTCCAGAATTCTATTTTGAACCCCTCTTTTATAGAGTCCAGAATCCACTGATTCTCTGTTATCTGAGCCCATTCTTCCCAGAAAAATTTCAGTCTTCCTCCCACTGGTCTGGCATCATTGTTTAGATGTGGTATTGTTAGGATTGGGGTTGAGGAGGAAGCCTCTCCCTCTGCCCCCTTTCGGGTAGCTCCATCTGCCCAACTTGCCTTTCCCTCTGGAAGGAGCATTTTGAAACGGCTTGGAGGTCTTACGAAAGGGCCCGTTTCCTGGGTCTCTCCTCTGGAAACCCTTTCTTCTTATCAGCTGTTCTCTCTAATATAGTATCTAGAACTGGGCCAAACAAGTAAGAACCAGAAAAGGGAATTGAGCAAAGCTTATTCTTTGACGCAATATCCCCTGACCATGGCTTTAGCCATAGGGCTCTCCTAGCTGAGTTTGATAAGGCTCCGCTCCTTGCCGCACCGCGAATGGACTCAGCAGAAGCATCCACTAAGAACGCAGTGGCCATTTTTAGGATAGGAAGGGAATCTAAGATCTCCTCCCTTGAGGTCTTCATTTTAAGGTGGTTCTCTAGCTGATCCAGCCATAAACTCATCGCCCTAGCAACTGAAGTGGCAGCGATATTTGTGTTAATCCCAATGCCGCAGTCTCCCAGGCTTTTTTAAGAGAGCCATCTATTTTTCTATCCATAGACTCTCTCATTTGTGAGGAATCCTCAAATGGGATAGTAGTTCTTTTAGCGACTTTTGCCACTTGAATGTCCACTTTTGGGATATCCTCCCATAACCTGGTCTCCTCTGGGTCAAACAAAAGTCTGCTCTTAAATTCACGGGAGACATATAGTTTCTTATCTGCCTCCTCCCATTCCTGTTTTATTAATTCTTTTAGATTTTTATTTACAGGAAAGAGTCTCTTCCTTTTTGCAATCAAGCCCCCGAACATCTCGTCCTGGACTGAGTGAGATTGCTCTTCCTCCTCAACCACCATAGTTTCTCTGACGGCAGACAGGAGAGAGTCTAAATCCTCATTTGAGAAAAAAATATCTGCAGGGATCCTGCTGCATGGAAGAAAAATGTCTTCCTTCCTCTTCTATCTCTCCTTCAGAAAGATAAGAGGGACCCTCCTCTGACTCAGAATCTATCTGGACTCTAGCTCTCTTGCAGGGAGGTGGAGACGGGTTAGATAATGGTGCCATATTTGCAACAGAAGCCTGGACCTCCTCTCTTATTAAGAGTCTTAAATCGGACAAAAAGGAAGGTTGTTCCTCCTTGAGAATTTTTGCCAAGCAATCCTGACAATTGTTTAGTGTAGGAATCCAATAGACGCTTTGCACAGGTGGCACACTTTTTTGTCTTCTTTTTCAGAGGGTCAGATTTACGAGGAGTTTCTTTCTCCATCTGAGGGGAGAAGGAGAGAGGAACTCGTAGTTATTAAGATGAAGGAGAACTAGAGATCTCTCCAGGAAAACCCAAACTTACATGGGCCATAGCAGGGGGATCAGAAGAAGCCTCAGCTTTGCCAGAACTAGGAGCCTCCATGATGCGACAGCTTACACAAAAGTAAGGGCTTTTGTACTCACCAGGCTCCCCCCTGCGTCCGCGCTGCTCCCGCCTCTTCATGGGGGAGGGACTCGATTCCAAAAAAGAAGAGTCACCCCCCCCCAGCGCGAGACCCACACCTGCAGGCCTCCAGCGCTGCTGCAGGCCGTCGCCATCTTGCTTGAGTTACGAGGCCGCCTTCCGGTCATGTGATTAGCCCGGTCTCAGAACATCCGGTCACATGACCCGCACGGAAGGGCCCCAGCACGTGGCTGCGCGTCCTGAAGAGGAGGTGGAACGCTGCCGAGCCCAGAGCTCCGAAGAGAAGTGGCATCGGAGCCCCGATACCGCGGACCAAGAGATGGTATCGGAGAAGGCTAGGGGACCTCTTCCCAGAGAGGTGCTGGCCTAGGACTTCTTTGCAGGCGTGAGGAGAGGCAGAACCCCCCCCGACAAAACCCAAAAAACCTCTTCATCCCAAGAAGGGACCTCCTTCCCATCATCCCTGTAGGGACAGGAAGAACACAGGAGTATGGAGGTGGGGAGGGGCCTTTTAACCTCTCTCGCTTCCTGTCCCTACAGAGATGAATAGGACATCCTCCATGGTGCTGTCATGGAGGGACGTCCTGGAAATAAAACATTATGCCAAAACAGATTTTTTAATTACCTCACCTCTCAAAAAACATAATATCAATCAAAAAGTCGTATGTATCCCAAAATGGTAGCAATAAAAACGTCACCTCATCCCGCAAAAAATGAGCCCCCACACAAGATCATAGCCAGAAAAATGGAAAATATATGGCTCTAAAAAAATTGTAACACAAAAACATGTTTTTTTCTAAAAATGCTCTTAGACATTTGGTATTGTTGCGTCCGTAACAACTGGATCTATAAAAATAATCACATGATCTACCCCATCAAGTGAACTGTGTAACAAAATATAGAAAAAGGACACCAAACTGCTCTTTTTTTTGTGACTTAACCTCCCAGAAATGAGATAAGTAATCAGAAAGCCAACTGTACCCCAAAATGGTGCACAGCTTGTCCCGCAAAAAATAAGCACTCACGCATCTCAGTCCACAAAAAAATTTCAAAGTTATCGCTCTTAAAAGCCATGACAGAAAATTCCATGTTAGAAAATGCAGATGCCGCTCCTCAACTTCTGAGCCCTGGCGTATCCCCAAATAACAGTTTACGACCACAATTGGGGTGTTACTGTATTCAGGAGAAAAGGGGGGGATATTCTCAATTTTTTCTATTCTTAATTTTTCATTTTCACAGCCAAGGGTTATAAATAGAGATGAGCGAACGTGCTCGAAACGAGCACTGTACCGCTCGGCTCCCCTGCACTCTCATGGGCACAGGCAGCCGCTTCCGTCAAGGACGGAAGCAGCTGCCTGCGCCCATGCGAGCGCAGGGGAGCCGAGCGGTACAGTGCTCGTTTCGAGCACGTTCGCTCATCTCTAGTTATAAATTGTATGAAACGCCTGTATGGTCAAGTGCTTGCTTCACCCCTTAAAAATTCCCTGGGTGGTGTAGTTTATTTAATGTGGTCACTTTTTGGGTGTTTTCACTGTGGGGGTACCTCAGGGTCTCTTCAAATGCAACATGGCACCCAAAAACCATTCCAACAAAATCTGCCCTCCAAAAACCATATGGCGCTCCTTGACTTCTGTACCCTTCCGTGTCCCCATATAGCTGTATGCGACCACATGTGGGGTGTTTATGCAAACTGCAGAATTGAGGTAATAAATATTGAGTTTTGTTTTGTTGTTAACACTTGATGTGTTACAGGAAAAAAAGTGATTAAAATGGAAAATCTGCAAAAAAAAAATTTTCAAATTTCACATCTATTTTGCTTTAATTCCTGTGGGATAATTAAAGGGTTAACAACATTTCTAAAACCAGTTTTGAATAGTTTGAGGGGTGTTGTTTCTAAAATGGGGTCATTTATGGGTGGTTTCTATGATGTAAGCCCACAAAGTGACTTCAGAACTGAACCTTAAAAAAAAAAAGTTGATTTTGCAAATTTTCAAAAATTGCTTCTAAATTTCTAAACCTTCTAATGTCCTAAAAAAATAAAATGACGCCAACATAAAGTAGGCATATAGGGAATGTCAATTAATGATTTTATGGGGTATTGCTATCTGTCTTAAAAGCAGAGATATTCAAATTTAGAAAACAGTGATTTTTTTCTAATTTTTGTTAACTTTTATTTATAAAAAAAAAATCCAAAACATATCGACTCAAATTTACCATTAACATGAAGTACAATGTGTCACGAGAAAACAATCTCTGAATGGCTTGGATAAGTAAAAGTGTTCCAAAGTTATTACCACATGAAGTGACACATGGCAGATTTGCAAAATTAGGCCTGGTCAGGAAGGGGGGGTAAATGGCCTGGATGGGAAGTGGTTAAAGAGGTTTTCTGAGAATATAATATTGATGATATATCCTGCGGATAAGTCCTTAATCTGATCAGCGGGGTCCGACACTTGGCATCACCACTTATCAGCTGGTCAGGGTGCTCCAGCCTCCTCGAAGCTTACTAAACACCATGCCATCCATTGTATAGAAGCTGTGCCTCATATTGTAACTCCGGTCCATTCACTTGAATGGGACCAAGCTGTGCCTAGGCCATGTGACCGACGGACACAATGTCACTGGCCTAGTAAGAGGTCTTAACGCCCGAGCTCTTCAAACAGCTGATCGGGGGTGCCGGGAGTCGGACCCCCACCGATCAGATATCCATGACCTATCCTGCAAATACGTCACATCACTGCTCTGTTTTCCATTTTACTGATCTATCAAAACAGGAAAAAAAAAATAAAAATGGATCCTTCATTTTGAGCATTCATTCTGCTCATTTTGCATCTGCTTTTGTCCATTTTGTCAGAGATCTGTTATTTTAGACGGGAGAAAGTCCTGCATGGTATCATTCACAATGGTGGTTCTTGTGCAATATCATGAATACATAAACAAAGAACAGCAATGAAAAAAAACAAAAAGCATTTACCATTTTTGTAGAATATCTGCATGTATTAATAGACGAAGGTCAACAGAATGCTAGAGATGGATAGTGTTCATCTAACATCCTGGGAGGGTGTAGCCATTGGTATTTATGAAAGGGGCACTAGAAGGGACGCAAGTTAGGTAATCATCAGTGACAAGAGCACACAAGGTTCATTTTAATCACTTGGTGGTAGACTTTAGAAAAGTTTCTTGTGATTTCCATGCGGGTAAACCTGAAAAACAAAATGTCAACATGAAAGTTACTTCAGTGTGTTTAGAAGAGAGCTGTAAAGTCATACTTCATAAATCTGCCCTTTACAGATTTAAAACCTGACCTAGTTATAGATTGCAAAAAGAGCTTTAGTAGGTCACTTAACCCCTTCAGGACTGGGCCAATTTTTGTTTGTCGTTTTACTTCCCACCTTACGAGTCTCATAACTTTTTTGTTAGACAAGTTGCATTTTGTGATAGCACTGTTATAGGAAAAAAAATTGTGGGGAAATAATATTGAAAAAAGGTAATTTTTTTTTTTTTTTTGGGGGGGGGGGGTTGTTTTTGAAAAGAATTCTCTGCATCCACCATAATTTTATATTTCCTTATACAGATCTGTTATTTATGGGACAAGCTGTAGATTTCATTGGTACAATTCTGGGGTACATATGACTTTTTGATCACTTTTTATTCCATTTTTTGGGAGGCAAGGGGACAAAGAAAAATCTCAATTTTTTCTTATGGCGCATGATAACTATTTTTAACATATCCTTTAGGTTTTCTGTTTGATGATTGTTGTCATGGAGACATTGCACAGATTTAAATCAACCACATGCTCCTTGGTTCGAATAGTAGCAGTGATGGGTCTATATGTGTGCATATGGCTATAGCTGGAGATTTGAAGAATCATACACACAAATCAGATCAAGAAATGCAAGCATGATCTACAGAGAGATCTAAACATCAAGCGATTGTATTGCTGCATAAAAATGAGGCAATAAAATGTTCCGTAAACGCACTCAGTAATTATTTATTTGAAGTAATTAAAGTGGCTCTCCTTTTATCAATTAGTTTCCTGAAATCAAAAGTACAAGATGCAAAAATAAGAAATGTAACATCTTAGAGAAAAATGCCTCTCTCTCCACTTATCAGACTTTTCCAATTAATCTACCTCCACCTCTTTACTATTCAAGCACTGCGAGTTCACTGATCAAACCAGCCTTGCATTTCAATTTCAGAGAGATATCAGGTTACAAGCTTCTCATAGACCTCTATGGAGAGGGGACAGCATTGGAGGAAGCAGCTGCAAGGAGAGAAAGAGGCACAGACGCAACTACAGCTTCTAGGTCCATGTGGATACTGCATTTCCTGTATTTAATAGAGGCCAGAATGACACCAGAGGAGGTAATATTTAGTGTTAGGTTCCTGTCCTAAAGAGATCATCTTTTCATTGGTGGACAGGCACAAATCATTTTGTACAAAATGTATTTGTAAAGAATCTCACATTTATAACTTTGCATTAGCACTAGTATGTTTTCTGTAGCGAGTATGGCACTATTGTATTTAATTTGTGTTTGCAGACTGCTGTTGTATTGTGTTCGTTTTCTCTTTTGAAGCTTCTAGTATGTTTTGTATCTGACCTCAGTGCTGAATTCACAACTACACTGCTCAGTACTACTTTTTAACCTCCTCCATGCTGCTTCTGAGGATAGATATCGTAGCCAAGCAGGATCTCTTTTTCTGTATGTGTGCTGTGTATACGAGACAGAATAGCAGCTAGTCTTGTAGCATATAACCTGATCTATCATTGAAGCTGAAAAGTTGTCTCTTTTCTGGATACAGATTTGATTCATTAATTCACTAGGAACAGTTCAGGAGACAGAGTGGACAAAGAAAAGAGCCTGATAAATGGAGGCATTTTCTCTAATAAGATATTAACATTTTGTACCTTAGCTTATACCAGTGGTTCTCAACTCCAGTCCTCGGGACCCACCTGCCAGTCAGGTTTTCAGGATTTCCTTAGTTTAGACCAGCTGATATAATTAGCGTCCATCCATCAGGACTTACCACAGGTATTCATTCTGTGGGATATTCCTAAATCCTGACTGGCAGGTGGGTCCCGAGGACTGGAGTTGAGAACCACTGGCTTATACCATTGATTTATGGAAAGTTGTGGGCACACTGTAAAATCATAAATAGGGTGACCAGAACAATGAGAAATAGGTTTAATTTTGGCAACTTGGTCATAAGGGAGTAGCATCAAAAATGCAATCTATCACAAGTCATTGCATATATGGATGACGATCAGGAATACAAGGAATACTAGCATTACCTGAGACACGAGGCTTAATTTTGGAAGACATTTGGGAACATACTGGATTAGTAGGGAGGATGAATGTATGCTTTGGCTGGGCATTCCTTGATGGATCAAACTCGGCTGCAGAGAGAGAGAGAGAGAGAGAGAGAGAGAGAGAGAGCCATAAATTATATAAACTACGCGAACACTACCATTTACGCTCAGTGCTGCATACTTGACTGGTTCTTACCAAATACAGAGGATGGAAGTACTGAAGGACCTTTGCAGATACGAGCAGCACTCTGAGGACCAGGAATACTCTGGACTTTTCCAGCAAATATTTGACAGCCTGGGGTAGAAAACTCAAAAGGTGGTCTCACCATGGAAGATGCAGGAAGCTTGGGTATGTCTGTTCTTTTCTGCATGAGAAATTAACATTAAGTGATGGTTGAATATTGCTTGTGCCTGTACAGCAGGCCGATTTACTGAAGACATACCAAGAAAGGAAATGTGCATGTAACAGTTTCTAAAATGCCATGTTGGTTGGTAAAGAGAAAGAGTTGCGACTGCTCAAACAAAAGATTTAAGTTAAAGGGGTATTCCGGTAGGTACAAGTTATCCCCTATCCACAGATTTGTGGGGGTCCTACCACTGGGACCCCACCGATCATGAGAACAGGGGCCCTGATAGGGGATAATTTGTACCTACCGGAATACCCCTTTAACTGTTTGTGGATCCGCACATAGGTCAGTACTTGGTTTTTAAGGAACTTGACTGAGATAAGCAATACGCTGCCTTCAACCACTGGTTCCTGCATTCAAGCTTTGTAGATGCACTAGTTTGTTCCCAAACCCAACACAGAAAAAGACAGTATGTCCTTAATGACCCATATAATGCATAATCCATTTTAACTGGCGTTATATATGTATTGACCCATATTTACACAGTTGTACATTTCAGGTGCAATTTTGGGTACCTGTGCATAAGGAGGACATAGCTGAATTGGGGTGGGTACAGAGAAGGGAGAGAAAATTCAGTAAAGGAAAAGGGTGCATTCCAGTACCAAGACAAAATTATCAAGTTTGAAAACAAAAAAAAACAAACAAAAAAAACTATTAGGAGAGATCCAAGTACAATATACAAGTATATGAAGGGATAGTATAGAGACTTTTCTTTAATGATCTGTCTACATCCAGTCCTGTAACCATGAGAAGAGGAGGGAATCTTCTAGACTTACAGGAAAGAGCGTTTCGCCATCATCATAGATGGGGATTCTTTACTGTACTTTCAAACAGTAAAAATTATGGAACTTTCTGCCACAGGATATTGTATAGGTTGATTTATTGTACAAGTTAAAGAAGATTCTGGATGCCTTTCTTGAATATATATTACAAGTCTTGGGTATGAGAGAGTAGATGTTGATCCAGAGATTTACTGCGACTGCCATATTTGGCATTAGGAAGGATTTTTTCCCCCTCGCAATTGGCATCTGCTATTGGGGGGGGGGGGGTCCTTTCTCTGGACCAACACTAGGATGTTTGATACTTGGTTGAACTTGATAGACCTGTGTCCTTTCCCAACTTTATCAATCATTACTAAAATTTTTAAGCATAAAAAAACCTCAATGCATCTTACACATTAAAGTAGGATAGGAATTAAAGCTTTTAACTCTAATAAACTACACTTTGTGATATACTACAGGGAATAATATTGCTGTGTTTTATCAAACTATACATTACTTATGGAAGGAAGTCTGGCATGGTATAATCTAAACCAGTCTTTTAACTGATTAGTATTCAACACATGGTAAACAAGTGAAAAGTTGAGTCATTTATCAGAAATCTTCATCTTTCATAAAGATTTCTTTATTAAGACTCAATCCACAGTTTTGGGTTTCCATCAGCAGTTCTGGGAGTTGTGCATTACAAAATACTGTAACAGAATTCTGATGGGGAACATACTGGCCCTGGTGCAATAGTCAATGGAATCAGCCAGAATTTGTTGGGATTGCTTGAAAACAGATGTAGCTATTACTATTAGGTCTCCATTTTGAATAGAAGCCATGATGGCAATTTAAAACGAGCCTATAAATGAGCCTGTATTAGATAGCTGAATTGTAGGCTATGTTCAGGCTGGAGTCATGGATTCAGTTTTTAAAGGATTGATAACCGGTAAGACCCATCCCTTATGATTCGTTTTGACACACAGTCAAGTAACATTATTATGACCACCAACTAATAGACAGTACCTAGATGGGCTGGGAGTGACTCAAAGATCCTGGTGGGTTGTTACAGGTATCTGGAGCCATGCTGACTGAAGTGCATCCCATAGCGGCTGGACAGTGCATAGGGGATGATCCATAGATCAAACCCAGCGATCGTGGTGATCTCACAGATGCTCAATTGGGTTCAAGTCTGGAGAATTAGGGGGCCAGGGTAGTACTTGGAAGTCTTGGTCATGCTCATCTAACCAAAATGTCAGACATTTCCAAACAGGTGACATCTCCACCAATTAGTATGTATGGGTGTACATAATCTGCAAGGATAGATTCACCAAAATCAATTGAGGGTGCCCTCCACATGGATGAGTGGGCCCAGAGAATGCCTTGAAAACATTACCCATAACACTGCCACCACCAGCAATGGTTGCAGGGCGTTTGTTCTCTAATGTTTTTTTGCCTGATACATCAGCGTCCATCTGTTCAATGAAGCAGAAAACGTGACTTATCAGAGAAGACAACCATTTGTCAGTCAGTCAAGGTCCAATTCCAATACTGCCATGTAAATTTAAGCCTTTTCTGTCGATGAAACTTTATTATCAGAGGTGTAGGGACCATCCCTGTGCTTCAAAGCCACATACGCAGCAGGGCTGGCTGAACCATTGTTTTAGACACGTCTGGTAGCCCCCTGGTTCATTTTGGCTATGAGCTGCTCCACTGTAGTGTGTCCATCCACCTTGTGGACCTGTGTAGCGGATCTCCACGTCTCACATCAATGGCACGTGCTGCTCCAGTTTCCATGTCACTTATTCACAATGGTGTCATTTGTCTACTCATGATACACTTTCACCACAGCAGCAAGCGAACAGTTCTCAAACTGTGCAGTTTCAGAAATACTGCCACGGTTGGCCCTAAAGCAACTCTGATAAATGGTCTCTTTCTAGGGATGTGTGTGCAGCAGGGGCGGACACAGACAGCAGAGGGCCCTTGTGCAAGGAATGTGTTTGGGCCCCCCCCGCCGTTCCCAAACCAAATTCTCAACCTAACCTATGGTGTCCTAACATTACATACAGCAATACAAAACATACAGGGTAAGGCTACTTTCACACCTGCAGCACTACGCTCCGGCCACCTGATTTGGCAGAGAATGCAAGAAATTGGCCGGACACAGACTCAGTCATGCAGAGGTTTGTGTCCTGCTGATTCTCTGCATTTTTGCCAGATTGTGGCCGGATCTCTGCCTGACCCCATTATAGTTAATGGGGCCGGCGGGCATTCTGTCTGCATCCAGCAGTGCCAGAGCCGGTGAATTCCAGAAGGCTGTTCTCTGCTGGACCAGCCTGTCAGAATCACCAACTCAGATGTGAAAGTAGCCTAATACAGGTCCACATACCTCCTACATCCAGTGACGTCTTCTTAGATGTAGATGTTCTCTTTCCTCATCTTTTCCTTTCAGACCAGACTGCCATGATGATTTCTTCCAGCCATCTCTTCTCTCTGTGGAGTTTGACAAATAGACATCTTAGATTCCTACTTTTCTATCATTCTTCCACCTTCTTGAACTCCTCATCCTGCCACTCCCCAATACTGTGCCCGCTGTGCTCCCCAAAACTATACTGCAGAAACAGTCCCCCTCAAATACTACCGCCTTCAGTAATTAAAATAACTGCACCCAGGAAAGTGTCCCTGACACTAAATTATAACCAAAATGTTCCCCAAAAATAACTGTGCTAAGCTGATAGTAATAGTCCCAACAATAGAAATAATTAGTGCCCCCGGCCAGCCAATGTCCCCATAGTGCCCTCATAATGTTGCCAATGCCCCCTACTATGTACCCAAAAAACCCTCTTAGTGCCCCTATACCAATGACCCCAATAGTGCTCCTCTCCCCCCCTTCTCCATAGTGCCCCCATGTCTGCCAGAATATAAGATAGGGCCCCCATAGTGATCCTCGCCCTCCATAGTGCCAGTATATATATAGGGCCCCCCATAGTCGTCCTCCTCCTCCAGAGTGCCCCCCATAATGCTCCCCTCCATAGTGGCCCCCCATAGTGCTCCTCCTCCATAGTGGCCCCCATAGTGCTCCTCCTCCATAGTGGCCCCCCATAGTGCTCCTCCTCCATAGTGGCCCCCCATAGTGCTCCTCCCCCATAGTGCTCCCCCTCCATAGTGGCCCCCCATAGTGCTCCCCCCTCCATAGTGGCCCCCCCTAGTGCTCCCCCTCCATAGTGGCCCCCCATAGTGCTCCTCCTCCATAGTAGCCCCCATAGTGTTTCCTTCTCCATAGTGGCCCCCCATAGTGCTCCCCCTCCATAGTGGCCCCCCATAGTGCTCCCCCTCCATAGTGGCCCCCCATAGTGCTCCCCCTCCATAGTGCTCCTCCTCCATAGTGGCCCCCCATAGTGCTCCTCCTCCATAGTAGCCCCCATAGTGCTCCCCCTCCATAGTGGCCCCCCATAGTGCTCCCCCTCCATAGTGGCCCCCCATAGTGCTCCCCCTCCATAGTGGCCCCCCATAGTGCTCCCCCTCCATAGTGGCCCCCCATAGTGCTCCCCCTCCATAGTGGCCCCCCATAGTGTTCCTTCTCCATAGTGGCCCCCCCATAGTGCTCCTCCTCCATAGTGGCCCCCCAAAGTGCTCCTCCTCCATAGTAGCCCCCATAGTTTTCCTTCTCCATAGTGGCCCCCCCATAGTGCTCCTCCTCCATAGTGGCCCCCCATAGTGCTCCTCCTCCATAGTGGCCCCCCATAGTGCTCCTCCTCCATAGTGGCCCCCATAGTGTTCCTTCTCCATTGTGCTCCCCCTCCAAAGTGGCCCCCATAGTGCCTCTCCTCCATAGTGCTCCTCCCCCATAGTGCCCCCACTGAGTGCCAACTTAAATTAAAAAAATTAACAGTTATACTTACCTCCTTGCCTCTGTCAGCGACGCGATGCAGGCCTCTTCCGGCCTGTGTCCCGCGCTGTACGGCTCAGGCGGCGCGATGACGTCATCGCGCCGCCTGTGCCGGCCTCTGATAGGCTACAGGCCTAGTGCCTGCAGCCTATCAGAGGAACGGGGAAGGGACACGCCTCTCCCTCCCTTGCCCCGCATTATCCATCTGTATCGCCGTCCTAAGGACGGCCGATACAGATGAATATAGAGATGAGCGCTTCCAAAATGGAAGCGCTCACATCTCTACCTGCCGCCGGGAAGAAAGGGCCCCCCTCCGGTCCCGGGCCCCGGTGCAGCCGAACCGGCTGCACCGCGGTATGTCCGCCCCTGGTGTGCAGACAGCCTATCACACACTATATACCCACCAAGTCAGCTGACAGAATTTCCTTAATCAGCTATATGCCGTTAACGTTAAAAGTAGGAGGTGGTCATAATAATGTGACTCGACTATGTAATTGATCCTTAGGCCCCTTGCAGACGAGAGTGTATCAGCATTATGTCAGTGTCATCTAAAACATTCCAGAACTGTAAGGGTTACATAGCATCATAATTCAGTATAATGCTATGTGACCCCCGTCAGAATTCCGTAAGAATTGCTTACCGGTAATTGTTTTTCCGGAAACCCATGATGGCACCCATGCGACTAGGACCTCTGTTTAAAGCACAGAGAGCATCATGAAGACCAAGGAACACACTAGGCAGGTCCGTCATACTGTTGTGGAGAAGTTTAAAGCCGGATTTGGATACCAAAAGATTTCCCAAGCTTTAAACATCCCAAGGAGCACTGTGCAAGCGATCATATTGAAATGGAAGGAGTATCAGACCACTGCAAATCTACCAAGACCCGGCCGTCCCTCTAAACTTTCATCTCAAACAAGGAGAAGACTGATCAGAGATGCAGCCAAGAGGCCCATGATCACTCTGGATGAACTGCAGAGATCTACAGCTGAGGTGGGAGAGTCTGTCCATAGGACAACAATCAGTCGAACACTTCACAAATCTGGCCTTTATGGAAGAGTGGCAAGAAGAAAGCCATTTCTCAAAGATATCCATAAAAAGTCTCGTTTACAGTTTGCCACAAGCCACCTGGGGGACACACCAAACATGTGGAAGAAGGTGCTCTGGTCAGATGAAACCAAAATCGAACTTTTTGGAAACAATGCAAAACTATATGTTTGGCATAAAAGCAGCACAGCTCATCACCCTGAACACACCATCCCCACTGTCAAACATGGTGGTGGCAGCATCATGGTTTGGGCCTGCTTTTCATCAGCAGGGACAGGGAAGATGGTTAAAATTGATGGGAAGATGGATGGAGCCAAATACAGGACCATTCTGGATGAAAACCTGTTGGAGTCTGCAAAAGACCTGAGACTAGGACGGACATTTATCTTCCAACAAGACAATGATCCCTAACAAAGCGAAATCTACAATGGAATGGTTCAAAAATAAATGTATCCAGGTCTTAGAATGGCCAAGTCAAAGTCCAGACCTCAATCCAATTGAGAATATGTGGAAAGAGCTGAAAACTGCTGTTCACACACGCTCTCCATCCAACCTCAAAGAGCTCGAGCTGTTTTGCAAGGAAGAATGGGCAAGAATTTCAGTCTCTAGATGTGCAAAACTGATAGAGACATACCCCAAGCGACTTGCAGCTGTAATCGCAGCAAAAGGTGGTGCAACAAAGTATTAATACAAGGGGGCCGAATAATTTTGCACGCCCCACTTTTCAGTTTTATTATTACAAAAAAAGTTTAAATGATCCAATAAATTTCGTTCCACTTCACAATTGTGACCCACTTGTTGATTCTTCAACAAAAATTTAAAATGTTATATCTTTTTGTTTGAAGCCTGAAATATGGCAAACGGTTGAAAAGTTCCAGGGGGCCGAATACTTTCACAAGGCACTGTATGTATAATATATATATATATATATATATATATATATATATATATATATATATAATTTTTATTTTTTTTTTTTTTTGGGCCAGGAAAATTTTAGGAGTGCAGTCATGGGTTTCCCGAAAAACAATTACCGGTAAGCAATTCATGTTTTCCTCACACCCATGCGAGAATGAAATATTATCAAAAAAATTTAGGGCGGAACTACAGCCTGCAGTACCTTTCTCCCAAAGGAAGCATCAGAATTTAGATTTAATCTATAATGCTTAAAAAAGTATGCGGGGAGCTCCAAGTAGCTGCTCCGCTTTCTCTGCCCAGGATGTAGCCACTGCCCTTGTGGAATGGGCCCCAAACCCAGAAGGAGGAGTGAGATTCTGGGAGGAATAGGCCAGAATAATAGTATTCTTGACCCATCGGGCAATGGTTCTGGAAGAGGCCTTACGCCCCTTATATCTACCCTCGAATTGGAGAAGAAGATTCTCGTCTATTCTCCAAGAGGCAGTAGCCTCAAGGTATGCCAGCAAACATCTCCTAACGTCAAGGCAATGAAATCTCTTTTCTTAATCATTAGACGGGTTGGGACAAAAGGAAGGAAGAATGACATCCTGACTTCAATGAAAATCAGAAACTACCTTAGGTAGAAAGGAATCAAGAGGCCTAATTATGACTTTATCCTCCAGTATAGTCGTATATGGAGGGAAGACCAAGAAGGCATGGATTTCCGATACTCTTCTAGCTGAGGTAACAGCCAAAAGAAAGGACATCTTAGAAGTGAGAATTTTAATAGAGATCTTATCTATTGGTTCGAATGGATCTTGACAAAGTGCTGAAAGAACAAAATTAAGGTCCCAAGGAGGAGAAAGAGGTCTCAGGCTTGGGTGAAGCCTGGCAGCAGCTGTCAAAAATCTTTTGATCCAAGGATGTTCTGCTAGTTTAAAATAAAAAAAATAGCTTAGGGCGGCAATCTGGACTCTGAGGGTAGAGGCTTTTAAATTCTTTTCAAGGCCTGCCTGCAAAAATTCCAGAATCTTTGGAATGTTAGGAGACAAAGGATCAGGATTAGTGCCTAAAAAAACTGAAAAAGTATTCCATACTTTAAGATATTTCTTAGAGGTAACAGGCTTTTTACTTTTTAACAGAGTGGAAACTACTGACACAGATAACCCCCTTCTGTACCAGATCTGCCTTTAAATATCCAAGCTGACAACTGAAGGATCCCCGGATTGGGGTGAAACAAGGGACCCTGCATTAAGAGATCTTCCCTGAGCGGTAGGGGCCATGGAGGAAAAATCGCCGGTTTCAGAAGAGACGAGAACCAGGCTCTCTTGGGCCAATAGGGGGCTATTAGGATTATAGGTGCCCCCTCCCTCATCACCTTCCTCAGTACTCTGGGGAGAAGGCAAAAGGGTGGAAAGGCATACCCCCTTTCCCTGCTCCAATCCTGAGTTAGAGCATCTAAGGCCAGGGGACCATCCCAAACATTAAGGGAGAAAAACCCTCTCTAACTTCCTGTTTAGCTTGGAAGCGAAAAGATCTATAGAGGGGTGACCAAATCTCTCGACTACCAACTGAAAAACTTCCTCGTTCAAGCACCATTCTCCTTGCCTGAGAGAAGTACGGCTCAAAAAATCCACCACTGAATTTTCTTTTTCCTTTAGGTGGACAGCCGACAGAAACAGACCCCTTTGTTCTGCAATGGAGAAGATTGTTTTTGACAACCCTAAGAGAGATGGACTTCTGGTACCCCCTTGGTGATATATATACATATGCCACCGTTGTGGAGTTGTCTGAGTAAATGGAAATTTCTCTGTCTACCACTAAAGAAAGAGCTAACGGAAGTGACATCAGAATGGCCTTTAACGCCTTGAAATTTGAAGATTTGGACTTTCTCTCCAGATCCCATCTCCCCTGCCAAGCTCTGCCCTGAGAGTGGGCCCCCCAACCCCAGGAACTGGCATCTGTGGTTAAAATAAATTGATTTTGAATGTTCCATTGAACTCCCCTGTCTAGATTTAATGGATTCATCCACCCACCATAACAGGGAAACATGGGCTACAGAAGTTAAGTGAAAATTCCTGTCTAAAGAATTGGGGGAGCCATCCCAAACCCTTAAGATATCTGTCTGAAGATCCCTTGTATGAATCGGTGCATAGGATACTGTCGGAATGTAAGAGGTTAACAGACATAGCACTGACATGGCTATTCTGATGGTACATAGATACAGTAGGAATGGAACAATAGCTGAACTTGTTTGATGATCTGTTCCTCCTTCTTCAAAGTTAGAAAGTTTTTCTCTTGACGTGAGTCCAACAGAATTCCTAAAAAAAACACAGGTCTGTGTTTGACTTGTCTCGATTTATCTTCCACCCCACATTTTTCAGGGTGTCTCACAGACAATCTATATCTTTTAGTAGGCCGTCCTTCGACTGACAAAAAATAAGGAAGTCGTCCAGGTATGGCACCAAAGCGATCCCTTTAGCCTTCAGAAGGCCGCCATCTCCACCACTATCTTGTTGAACAATCTCAGGGCCTGAGAGATCCCAAAGGGAAGGGCTTTGTATTGAAAGTATTCTATGTAAGCATTCTCCTTCTATCCAGACCGTGGTTCTCAAAAACCTTTGGGAGAACTGATGAATTGGCACATGATAATATGCGTCTTCCAGATCTATACTTCCCATCCAACAATCTTTGAAGAGGAGATTTGTAGTAGATTTTATGGATTCCATCCGAAATGTTTTGTATTTTAGGGATTTGTTTAACTTTTTTAGATTCAATATAACACGGTAGGAACCATTTGGCTTTTTTACCATGAAAAGTGGGGAGTAAAACCCCTTTCCTTTCTTCTTTTGGGACAGTACAGACTACTTCCTTGCTTAAAAGGGATAACATCTCTGATACTAGAGCCTCTCTTTTTTGAGGATCTGAAAGGCCCTTGGTACATACAAAAAAAATCTGGAGGGTGGGAGACAAATTCTATTTGATACCCATCTTGTATCACACCTAACACCCACTTGTTTTGAGTTATCCGATTCCAGGCTGGAAGGACCGTGGATAATCTTCCTCCCAACTGGCGTCATTGTTGTTTATCTTTTGGCCTGCTGTCTTGGGGTTTGAATAAAAAAAAAAAAAACGGAAGTTTTCCTAGGCAATCTGGAGTTCTTCCTGTCTGCCCTGTCTTCCCTTTTGTCTTCGAAAATTGGCAGCATATTTACGAAAAAAAGGAGTCTTTTGAGGAAGGGGGAATCCTTTTTTCTTGTCCGAGGCTTTTTCAAGAATCTCATCCAAAGAGGGGCCAAAAAGCCTCGAACCTACACCAGGCACCGCACACAACCTAGCTTTCGACCCCTGATCCCCCTTCCACGATTTAAGCCATATGGCCCTTCTGGCAGCATTAGACATTGCTGCTGCTCTAACTGAGAACCTTACAGAGTCAGTGGAGGCATCTGCAAGGAAATCCGCAGCTTTAATAAAAGTGGGTAGAGATGAAAGAAGTTCGTCTCGAGGTGTCTTGTCTTTAATGTGAGCTTCCAGCTGATTTAACCACAGCTTGAGAGACCTGGAAACCCAAGAGGCTGCAATGGCTGGTCTTAAACTAGTAGAAGCCGATTCCCAGGCCCTTTTCAAATATATATCCGCCTTTTTATCTAAGGAATCACCTAGACAACCTAAGTCCTCAAACAGGTGGGCAGACTTCTTTGCTATTTTAGCCACTGGGGTGTTCACTGTGGGGGCTTTGTCCCAGACTTCAGACACCTTCTCCTCAAAGGGGTACTTCCTTTTAATAGAAGAGGGAATAAAAAAACTGTGTGGATTTTTTCACTCTTTCTTAATTAGAGCTTCCATATTCATATGAACCGGAAATACTCTGCGGTGTTTAGAAGCTAAACCTTCAAACACTTGATCAGCAACAGATTTGGGCTGTTTGAAGTCTTCTAATTGCATTGCAGCTTTAACCGCCTTTAATAGCAGCTCTGTGTCCTCCACCAGGAAAAGAGCCTATCCTGCCGTCTCCTCACCAGAGGATGAGTCATCTTCTGAAATATTTTGACTGGAAAGGACTTCTCCGTCAGAAATGTCAGAATCCGTATCTCCCATGAGCATAGATCTTTCTGGGGAATGTGGCCGAGATCTTTTTAAAGATTTAATTGAAGATCTGACTTCAGACCTGACTAGGGCCTTAATATTTTTAGATAAGGATTGAGATTCTTCCATAACTAACTTGTCAATACATCCCTGACATAAGGGTCTTAAATATGAAGCCGGTAACGGAACTTTACAGCCACTGCATTCCGTGTGTTTAGATTTGCACACCACTTTTCTGGGGGTTTTTGCTACCTAAAATACAAAAGCAAACAACCCCAATAGAATTAGAATGGATCTCACCATAAAGACGAAAGGTGTGCTATCCCAATCCTCGCCTCAGTACCAGACTCAGGACCGAAGGGAGGAAGCCGAATCCCTACTTGCCCGGACCGGGAGCCGCCTGAACACGGCCACAGCGGCTCCCCGAGAGGAGGGAGGAGATAAGAGGAAGGCAGACTTGGCCGCCGCTTCATCCGAAGACTTACGCTGCCTGGAATAGGCCCAGTTACGGTTAGTAGACCCAGGCCCTCCACAGCTCCGTGTGTGAACCTAAAAAGAAATAGCAGGCTAGGAGCAAAAAGCCACATAGGAACATCCTATCCGGAGGACAGGAAACCTAAACTGAGGTGTGGTGTGGGTGTGAACCTTTTTATCTCAGCAGGTTTCCTGTCCTGGATGGGAGGTCCTAGTCGCATGGGTGCCATCATGGGTGAGGGGAAAATACCAGAGGTTTGCGCAGAACTTCAGCTTCCATTACACACATCATCATCCAATATTGCAGATATTAAAACTATTTTATAATCTAGCTATGAAGGAGGTGGTGAAACAGGTAAATCCAGATGTACTGACCTTAAAACTGTGTTTGCCAGTTCCACTTGCTGGGGTCTGTTGCTGAAGAATACTTGATGCACTTTTACATGGTTGACGATATGGCATATTTTTTCTAGACAGGCTAGTTGGTGCCAGTGGAGGTTTCATATTGGTTCTCCCAAGAGTCATCTGATCTTTTCTTGAAACAACTGCCTTAGCCATTTGTGGAGTTTTTAAAAGAGACAATGCTAAGGTCCCGCAAGGAGAAGGCTGTGGGAGTTTGGATTCCGTCACTTTTGGAATAGAACTTTTAGAAATGCTTGGGTACTGTAGGCCTTTTGAAATACCTCTTGTTCTGGGGTCTCCACCTAATGACTGCCCAGTAACTGACACTTGAGGCTTGGGAGCCCTTTGTGCTGACATCACTTTATTTATATTATTTTGTTCCTTGTTGCTGTACATGCTGGGTTTAGATTTTACAGGTAGTCCACATGGCTTTTTAATAAACACATGGTTACCAACACTTGGCAGAGGTGTAGAAGTAATGAATGACATAGGTCTGTTGAAGAAGACATTTTCATCAGAGGCAATATTACTCAAGTCCAAGTTGTAAGTGGAGTCTTTCATATTATACAGTCTTCCTCTGCTTGGAGAGGGGCAAGCCAAGGGTGCTATTGGCCACATGTGTCTACTTTGTTTCTCAGATTGATCACAAACCTGTAATTGTGTACAATTTATCCCTATCACTTTGGTAAGATCACCTCTGCCCTGTAGGCTGTCATTTGCTATGACTTCATTGCATATTGTTTGTGTTGAATTGATTTTAGGGTTTTCATCTATTATACTAACATTTACAGGGATATAGGATGCATCCTCATAACTAGTCAACTGTGTTAGGTCTCTGAGACTATCTTTTACTGTTCCCCGATTCAGAGATATGACGTCGTGGGTAATGTTAGGTCTAGTCAAACTGCAACGTGTAAATGTCTTATTCATGGCACCATCCACTGGCACAATATTCTGGAAGTTGTTGACCACTACATTTTGCACAGGGAGGTCAATGGCCACTATATTCCTCTGTGCTGAAATTTTAGAGCATACTTGCAAAGTATTTGTAGTCTTCTCCGGGTCAGTTCCTGTGCCCCATGTTGTCCCAATATCCACTGTCACATTTACTGCTGATAACTTCTTGGTGGTCACTGTTTCTTGTATGCCATCCGCTGCACACACTGTTCTGTTACTGTGTATAGTGTCTACAGCTGTTGCTCTATTACATAATGCTCCAAAATCTTGTGTGTCATTTGGTGGAGAAACATCACTACTCCCTGTTTCCCTAGCATCATTTGGAAAAGGCATTCTTCTACATGTCAGGTTGTCCTGTGTGCCATTTGTCGCTGACCAATCATCTACTTCCACAATGCCTTGTGCGTCATTTTCAATAGATGCATCATCACACATAGGTATATCATGTGTGGCATTTGCTACAGGCACTTTAACATGTACTTCCATAGTATCTTGCATGATGCATTGAGACTTCTCTTCACTCATTCCCATATTTGCTTCTGGATTATCAGCAGGTGAAAAGTTCCCATCAGTTTTTACTATTAGGTGTGTTGAATCAGCAGTAGACTCCTCCTTGCACATCATAACCATGCCCTGTGTGGCATCAACTTCAGTGACCCGGTCATGTATTGTACCAATGTCCTGTGTGGTATCTGCAATGGGCAATTGCCATTGCACTATTTTGATTCCTTGTACGGCGCCATCAGCACATTCTTCATTATTGATATCCTGTGTGATATTCGCTATAGACACTACTCCATCTATTTTTGCAGCATCCTGAGCAGCGTTGGTGACCATCACTTTATCTTTTGACACAGTTACATTTCCATTACACAGCCCAGTGTCTGTTGCTTTCTGTAAAAAGAAAGCTCTTTCAGTTATAGAGTAGTCTATATTCATCTTTTCCAAGTCAAGCTGACTAACTCCCCTAGCAGAGGTCTCCTTGCTTCCCAGTTCAAAAATTATTGTAGAATTCATAGTGGCAGACAGAACTGGAGGTGGCTCTGCGTCTATGAAGGACACAAACATTTCGGTGTTGTGTCTTTTAAGTTGATTGCAAATTTTCTCACACTCTGCAGCAAAGAAACTTCTAAATTCTAGAGTTGATGTTGTACATTCATGATTTCGAAAATTCATTTTGCTATAACACAATAATGGTGAGCATGCTTCAATTTCCAGTTCTTCAGGCGCACTGTTCTCCCTATAGGCAGGCAGGTTGCTCTGAGGATGTGCTGTCCTACTTGTATTCAGAGACAGACTGCACTTTAAATGGCTCTGTGAATTCAACTGTGGGCTGGACTTTTCTTGAACCGAAATCCTATACTGATTTAATCCATGTATGTTTCTTGGACCTTGGACTCTGGAAATTCTAAGAACAGGACTGTTGTCTTTTGTTAAATAGGAATTGAGAGAAAAATGCCCTTCACCTGAAAAAGAAAACACAGTAAATGAAAAGAACAAGTATATTATAAGCATACAGTTTACAATGCTCAAGAGTACAAATCTGTACAGCATAATTTCCAGGAAGAAAATATAAAATATATATTGGACCACGTAGCCACGCACAACCTCTCCTGCATAAACCTTCAGTCTAGTAAATGGGTATTACAGTTTTTGCTTTATTATATTTGTCTATAGAATATAAAATCAAACATTTTGAATACACTGTATGAACTAAAAATTCCGCTCACACATTTTTTATATTAGTGCTGTAGCCTATGTGTACACAGTAGAATGGTATAGACCAGGGATGCTCACCCAGCGGTCCTCCAGCTGTTGTAAAACTACAACTCCCACCATTCCCTGCTGTAGGCTGATAGCTGTAGGCTGTCAGGGCATGCTGGGAGTTGTAGTTTTGCAACATCTGGAGGGCCACAAGTTGGACATGCCTGGTATAGACTAAGGATAAGTCCTATGTCATACAATCATGGGCTCACTGAAGAGATATATGGAGTCAGTCATGTGACCACCCACTGGCAGCAATAGGGTTATATAGCTGGGTCAATGTAGATATCAATGGAATAACTAAACAGGACTAATGGTGGAAAACAGATTTTATGGTTAGTGCAACAATTATTTTACAGAGTGTGTATTTATAGGACTGTCCATCTCTAGGTGATACATTTCTGGTTATAAAGATTTTTCAATCATGAAAAAGAGACAACACACAGAGAAAACACGTGGAGAACAATGTGGGAGATGCTTTTACAAAGATCCTGACAGACATAGTGTTGAGATGTAGCTGTAGGTAGACCTTTTTACATTTTGCTCCTAAATTAACTGTAATGCCAGTGGTCCATGCCCACCAACAACTCCCCACGGTCATGGCTGCCAGCACTCACCCCTCTCTGTTACCAGCAGTTCAAGGCCACTGGCATTTCTCCATTTCCTCCTGGTAGGCACAGCTGCTGGAAAGTGTTGTCTGGTGCCACGCTGAAGGCCTCATTTGGCCATCTCCAGCACACATGGCCTAACCTGTCCCCAGCAAATGGCTGCTTTCCCTGGGTTATTTCGGGTGCCTGAGCAACAAGTTTCTTAGGTTGTCTAGTTCATGCAAAGATGTTTGTGTTTTCTGAACTCCTGTGTCTGACATCTGCCAGTTTACCATGTTAAGCCTGTGCCACCCGCTTCTGATCTCTGCCTATTCATTGTAATGACCCTGTGCCATCTGCCCTGACCTATTTCCGGTTTACTGGATTACACTAGGTCTGCTCCAACTTCAGTTTGTTCACTGACCACAATCTTATCTGTTCCCTTGGTACCATGCACCATTGTCTTTAGGCCTCTTTCACATGACAGTATTTTTTGCGGGCTCCGATCCGCATTTTTTGCTGATAAAATGCGGACCCATTCATTTCTATGGGTCCGCAAAACATACTGACAGCACACTGTGTTGTTCCCATCAGTATGTCAGTTCCAAAGCCCGCAAAAAAAAAAAAAAAAAAAAAAAAAATAGAACATGTCCTATTCTTGTCCGTTTTGCGGACAAGGATAGGCATTGTTACAATGGATCCACAAAAAAAATGGATGCCATACGGACGTCATTTTTTTTGCGGATTCGCAATTTGCGGACCGCAAAACAAAACGTTCATGTGAAACTAGCTTTAACATGATTGGGTCAGCTGTTATTGAACACAGACTACTTCAAGCGGCCTGGTGGTTTCCCTGCAACAATGGAAAGGGTGAAAACTACAGAAGCACTTAGATAATGCAGGAGCAGCCCTAAGTAAAATTTGTTCAGCAACAGTCCTTCTATGCCTGCTGCATTACAGTTTGCCCCAGTTTATGCAATTTGGGTATACAGGATGTGCCTCCTGTCTCGAACTTTTGACTTGGGCCACACCTCTCTGAGAACAGCGACATTGCCTGATGTTTGAGCTGCACAAATTTCTGTCAACCTCCCATAAGGTTTTTAAGGAGCCTTGCCAGATGGCTTGCACTGAATTATTCTTTCTACGTCTCCAGCAGGTCAACTTGCCTATCATACCTTGTCCTCAGAGATGTCAGAACAACGAGCCTCTGGAAGCCAGCTACTGGAAGGGTCTGACAGGTTGAAATTTACCCGCTACATTGGCCTGGTTGATTATTTTGGCCTAAGAGGAGCGCCATGGCACCTACATTATCAAACACTCTTATACCCGTCCCCTGTTTCTCACGAGGAGCATATGCAACTAGAGAGAGCATCAAGCTGTCCGAGCTGGAATTCCAGCAAAGACACAACATCAATATGTACCTATATTGTAATGGTAGGAAACTTCAGTGCCTAGGGTTTAGGCTACAAAAAAAAAAAAATAAAAAGCTTCAGGTGGGTGTTATGGACAAAGAAGATCTATAGTTATACTCTCCCTGAATCTATTCCTTTTTTGCTGGGATTGCCTTGGCTGCATCTCCATGTCAGTGTTATTGATTCGGACATTGGACAAGTACTGCTTTGGGGGTCTCTATGCCACTAACACTGTCTACCGTTCATCCAGTCCAGATTCCTCAAATCCCTGAAAACCTCAATGGACTATCTCCATCATTTCCCAGTTATGAAGGATGTTTTCAACCAGGAGGAGGCAATGACTGCCACCTCATATGCCATTTGACTGTCCCATCAACCTTTTGCCTGGAACCACTCAGCAAATGTAGCAATATGGATAATAACTAGAGATGAGCGAGCATACTCGTCCGAGCTTGGTGCTCGTTCGAGTATAAGGGTACTCTTAAGTGCTCGCTGCTCGGACGAGTATCTCGCCATACTCGAGGAAATGGCAACTTCCGCATCGTGCTTTTTTGGCGCCTATAAACACAGCCAATCACAAGCCAGGAGACTCTACGGTACACCCAGCATCACGTGGGGCCCTTACATGTCGATAGCAGGGGTTGGCTGGCCTGATCAGGTGACCCTGGAATATACTAGTGACTGGCCGCGGCGCTCGGCTCAGATGCCGTCTGGATGTCGTTAGGGATAGAGCTGCTGCCTTTCATGGGCAGTGTTAGGGCCTTCATTTAGTTCTCTGTTAGGCAGGAATCACCCACAAAGAACCCAACAGCCCTTCTAAGGGCTAGAAGAAATTTTTTTTTGTCTCCTGGCTTGGCTGGCTGGCACTAGTTGTGCAGCTATCGCCATATCTAACCCTGTATTTTTTTTTTTATTGTTCTATCTCAGTGATACAAATCCATTGCACACAGCAGTGTGGAACCATTCTGTGTGTCACAGTTCAGCACACTCACTCCAATCCATATATACTGTCAAGGTGACACTTTCTGTACGTCACAGAATACAACAAAGTCATTTGCTACCAATATCATCTACAGCTTGATCCAGAAAATTCTCTGTGCGACATTTGTCTGGGTCGCAGACTAAATAGCCACCGTTAACAGGGTGTCAGTCAGTTCTACCATAGTTCCTGCACGTCACGTTCCCAAAAAAACAAAATAAAAAAAAATAATTAATTTTTTCAGTTGTTTTAGCTCAGTGATACAAATCCATTTTACTCAGCTGCGTGTAACCTTTCTGTGTGTCACAGTTCAGTACACTAGCTCCCATCCGTATATACTGTCCAGGTGACACTTTCTGTACGTCACTTAATTCTACCGGACTTAACAAGTTTGTGGGTTTCAGTACACCAGGCCCGCGTAATTTTTATTTTTTTTTTATCATACACCTATATACAAAAAATGTTGAACCCCAGGGCTAAGGGTCGAGGGCGAAGGCGTGGGCATTCAATTACTGCAGGGGGCAGAGGCCGTGGTCCTGGGCAGGGTGAGACAGTACCCGCTGATGAGGGAGCAGGGGAATTCCGCAGAGCTACACTCCCTAGCTTCATGTCTCAACTTACAGGGACACGTGGTAGAGGACTGTTGAAACCACAACAGTGCGAACAGCTGATCTCGTGGATTGCGGACAAGGCTTCAAGTAATTTGTCCACCAGTCAGTCTTCCACGCAGTCCACCCACGTTACCCAAGGGAGCACTCCTATGGCTCCTCCACCTCAACCTCCTTCCCCCCAGTCTGCCCCCTCCCAGGAAAATTTGGAATGCGATCCGGCATACTCTCAGGAACTGTTTTCTGGACCCTTCCCAGAGTCACAAACCACTTCTCAGGTTGCTGCTGACCTCGTTCCCGATGCCCAAGTTTTCCAACTGTCGCAGTCTATGGGTGATGATGATGATGACAATGTTTACTTAGTGGAAGAAGTTTGTAAAGAGGTGTCGGACGATGAGGAGACACGGTTGTCAGACAGTGGTGAAGTTGTTGTTAGGGGAGGAATTCCGAGGAGGGAGCAGACTGAGGAATCGGAGGATGACGAGGTGACTGACCCAAGCTGGGTTGATGTGCCGAGTGAAGACAGTGCTTCTGAGGCGGAGGCGAGTGCTGCACCAGAACAGGTTGTAAGAGGCAGTGGTGTGGCCAGAGGGAGAAGCAGGGCCAGAGCTGGTGCATCATCAACTGTTTCACGTAGTGAAGCTCCCGTGGCGAGGCCTAGATGTTCGCAAGTCTGGAGGTTCTTTAAAGAAAGTGAGGATGACCGACGGACTGTGGTGTGCAACCTGTGCCACACCAGGATCAGCAGGGGTTGCCACCACTACTAGCCTAACCACCACCAGCATGCGCAGGCATATGAGTGCTAAACACCCCACTCAATGGAACCAAGGCCGTTCACCACCTCCTGCGGGTCACACCACTGCTCCTTCCCCTGTGTCACTCGCTGCCTCTGTTAGTCAACCCCCCGCGTCACTCGCTGCCTCTGCTAGTCAACCCCCTGCCCAGGACCCCGGCACGAGCGCCTCCCGCCGGAAAACCACACCTTCGCCTCCACGATCCTCCACAGTGTCCACCAACGTGTCCCAGCGCAGCGTTCAGCTGTCTTTACAGCAGACGCTGGAGCGCAAGAGGAAATACAGTTCCACCCACCCACATGCCCAAGCCCTCAACGTCCACATCTCCAAATTGCTGAGCCTGGAGTTGCTGCCCTATAGGCTGGTAGAGACCGAGGCCTTTCGAAATCTCATGGCGGTGGCTGCCCCTCGGTATTCCGTCCCCAGCCGCCACTATTTTTCCCGATGTGCCGTCCCAGCCCTACACAAGCACGTGTCACAGAACATCATCCGTGCCCTGACCAACGCTGTTTCTGAGAAGGTCCACCTAACCACGGACACGTGGACAAGTGCTGCCGGGCAGGGACACTATATCTCACTGACGGCACATTGGGTTAACTTGGTGGAGGCTGGGACCGAGAATGACCCTGGGACCGCTCATGTACTGCCCACACCGAGGATTGCGGGGCCTACCTCGGTGACGGTCTCTCAGACGTACTATGCCTCCTCCTCCGACCCCTCCTCCTCCACCGAATTACCATCCGTGGGCACGGCGCCTTCAGTCGGTAGCTCTAGGCGCAGCAGCAGTGCCGTGGGTAAGCGCCAGCAGGCGGTGCTCAAACTGCTGAGCTTAGGTGACAAAAGGCACACCGCCCAAGAGCTGTTACAGGGCATCACGGCGCAGACCAATGTGTGGCTGGCACCGCTGAACCTCAAGCCAGGCATGGTTGTGTGAGACAACAGGCGTAACCTTGTGGCGGCTCTGCAACTCGGCAGACTGACACATGTGCCATGCCTGGCCCACGTGTTCAATCTAATAGTTCAGCGGTTCCTCAAGACATACCCCAATCTGTCTGATTTGCTCACCAAGGTGCGCCGCATCTGTGCGCATTTCCGCAAGTCGAGCACAGATGCTGCCACTCTCAGGGCAGCGCAGCGCCGCCTACAACTGCCCGCTCACCGACTGTTGTGCGACGTGGCCCACGAGATGGAATTCCACATTAAACATGTTATCCAGAGTTTACCAGCAGCGCAGAGCGATTGTAGACTGCCAGATGTCATCTTCCACCAGAACTGGTAGTCAGGTCTCTCAGATTCCTCAAGTCTACAATGAGGAGTGGATGTGGATGTCTGATATCTGCCAGGTGTTGAGCAACTTTGAGGAGTCAACACAGATGGTCAGCGGTGATGCCGCCATTTATCAGCCTCACCATCCCGCTGCTTTGCCTGTTGAAAAACTCACTGCTCAGCATCAAGTCGGATGCTTTGCGCTTGTCACAAGAGACGGTGGAGGAAGATACGTCGCTTGATAGCCAGAGCACCTTCCGTTCTGTTTCTCAGCATGTATCGGAGGAGGGGGATGAGGATGAGGATGAGGAGGAAGAGGAGGAGAACGTCGGCGAGACAGTAGAGGGTACCAGTGCTCAGTCCTTAACTCTTGAGCGTGTATGGGCTGAAGAGGAGGACTTGGAGGAGGAGGAGGAAATGGAGAGTCAGGCCAGTGAGGAGAGGGAATTCTTACGTGTTGGGACTCTGGCGCACATGGCAGACTTCATGTTAGGCTGCCTATCCCGTGACCCTCGCGTTAGAAGAATTTTTTCAAACACCGATTACTGGGTGTTCACTCTCCTGGACCCACGGTACAAGCAGAACCTTTCCACTCTCATCCCTGCAGAGGAAAGGAGTATGAGAGTGAATAGATATCAACAGGCCCTGGTGCACAAGCTGAAACAATTCTTCCCATCTGACGCCGCTAGCGGCAGAGGGCATGGTTCTGTGGGCCAAGTAGCAGGGGAGAGGAGGCGAGCAGGCAGCTTGACCAGCACTGGCAGGGGAACGCTCTCCAAGGCCTTTGCCACTTTTATGTCACCCCAGCAAGACACTGTCACCTGTCCCCAGTCTAGGCAGAGTAGGGGGGAGCTGTACAGAAAGATGGTGAGGGGAGTACCTAGCTGGCCATACCAACGTCCGTAGCGATCACTCTGCTCCATACAACTACTGGGTTTCAAAGCTGGACACGTGGCCTGAACTGGCGCTGTATGCTTTGGAGGTGCTGGCCTGCCCTGCCGCTAGCGTGCTGTCAGAGCGGGTATTCAGTGCAGCTGGTGGCGTCATCACCGATAAGCGTACACGCCTGTCAACTGACAGCGCTGACAGGCTGGCGCTTATTAAAATGAACAAAGCCTGGATTTCACCGGAATTCAAATCTCCTCCGGGGGAAAGCAGCTAAAGATTTAAATAACTTATGTATCCAATTCCTCTTCTCTACTCGTCCTCCTACTCCTCCTCCTCCTACATATCGTCTTTGCCTAACACTGACCCAAAAAACGCCATTTTTTTTAGAGGTCCAACTGGCACTCTTAACACAATTTTTCAGGAGGGCCCCCTACAGGCCCTCTATTCAAACAATTTTTCCGGAGTTCCACCTACAGGCCCTCTGTCCAAAAATTTTTTCCGGAGTTCCACCTACAGGCCCCTCTGTCCAAACAATTTTTCCGGAGTTCCACCTACAGGCCCTCTCTC